>JASPKP010003214.1:17500-20486 GCA_030674155.1 Stramonita haemastoma | reverse complement strand
CTGTTGTCTGTCGTCTGTCTGTCTGTCTGTTGTCTGTCTGTGTCTGCTCTTCTCTCTCTCTCTCTCTCTCTCTCTCTCCCTCACACACACACACACACCACACACCACACACACACACACACACACACACACACAACAACCACACACACACACACACAACACACACACGGGGTTTCTGGATGAAAAAAAGCACAAGAGTGCTTATTCACTATCCTCGATATAAAGGAAAAAATCAAATCAATCAAAATCTCTCTCTCTCTCTCTCTCTCTCCCCCTCTCTCTCTCTCCTCTCTCTCTCTCTCTCTCTCTCTCTCTCTCTCTTCTCTCTCTCTTTCTCTTTCTTTCAAATTGCAGTGTTGATTTCCATGCCAGATTCACGAACTCTCTGTGGGAAGGAATAATTGTTAACACATACCCATATTCTCTCTGTCCGTCTGTCTCTGTCTGTCTGTCTTCGGGTTTGTCTGGTCTGTCTGTCTGTCTGTCTGTCTGTCTGTCTGTCTTTCGTCTCCCTCCCTGTCTGTCTGTCTGCCTGCCTGCCTGCCTGCCTGTCTGTCTGTCTGTCTGTCTGTCTGTTGTCTGTCTGTCTGTCTGTGTCTGTCTGTCTGTCTGTCTGTCTCTCTCTCTCTCTCTCTCTCTCTCTCTCTTCTCTCTCTCTCTCTCCTCTCTCTTTTCTCTCTCTCCTCTTTCTCTCTCTCTGATGTCAAGGTCTTCAGATAAGACTATAAAAACCAAGGTTTTCTGTGTGAACTTTACACATAACAACCTGCGCAACATTAAACACCCTGTTCCGCCTTTGAGAAGAGAAGGCCAAATGTGTGCCGGTGGGAACAGATGAAAAACTTTTCCCAAAAGTGCATGCATTATAATAATATATTTATATATATATATATATATATATTTTTTTTTTTTTTTTTTTTTTTAAGCCAACTTTATTGTGGAATGCTTATTCCGTTGTCCTCAAAAGAAAAGGATCTAATAGAATGGGTGAATGTTATTGCTTGCAGGGGAATATATACATACATTTTCTCAATTTTTTAGTCTACATATATATATATATATTTTATATATATTATATATATTATTATATATATATTTTATATATATATATATATATATATATATATATATATATATATATATATATGGGAAAACTGCATACACATTGGGGCTGGATGTTAATAAAGCACATGAGTGCTATTCCATTATCATTGAAACAAAATAAAATAGAGATTTTAAAAAATAAATTACACACACACGTGCGCGCGCGCGCGTGGATTCGAACAGCTGAAGTGAAAAGCCCTAGGAAAAGTCTTGACATATCCGTCATGTCACAAGTGAGGCTGTGCACACAGCATTTAGACTGGCCACATACCAATATGGAAAATGTGTTTATAGCCACGGTCACATCTCCCGTAGTCTAGAAGACCGTTGGGACACCACTGAAGAGTTTGCAACCAGCTTCCTCCACTCCCCCTTATAACAGATACACCATAAAAAAACAAAACTGAAATGGTTTGGTTAATGTCACAGAATCTGACATGCCAACCTTTTCAGGATCATCTTGCATGGTGAGGCTGTCTTCAATTTAACGTCTGTTCACTCAAAGTGATATGTTCACTCTAAGTGATATGGTCACTCTAAGTGATATGGTCACTCTAAGTGATATGGTCACTCTAAGTGATATGGTCACTCTAAGTGATATGTTCACTCTAAGTGATATTAGACATAGCATGGCAAAGTCTGGGGGTGTGGAGGACAAGGCAGACAGAGAAAGACAGGGGTAACAAGCATCACCCAATGGCCCTCCAGTTCAATCGTAAGTATTGTTTATAACCCCACCCCTCACAGGGGCCATATCAGGCCTGTCACAGTGATATGACTTTAAAAAAAAAAAAAAAAAGTTTCGCCGACAACCAGGATAGAATAATGAAAATACATCTTCTCGCTGATGAAATGTTTCACCTATTTGTTGAATCATTTTATTCTCAAATATACATTCTTGCCAATAATATATTGTTTAACCGACTTATTGATTTATTTGATTCTCAAACATACACTCTCACCAATATATTGTTTCATCGACTCATTGATTTATTTGATTCTCAAGCTCATACTCTGAACGATATATCGTTTCAACTATTCATCGAATTATCTGATTCAAAGGCATACATTATCAACGATATAGTTTTAATTGTTCATCACATTATTTGATTCTGGAGCATACATTATGCACGATATATCGTTTTAAATATAACTTATAAAAATATTTTATTCTAAAACAGGCTTTATCAACGATACATGAATATTGTTTCAAGAATTCATTGAGTTTTTCATTTTTCAAAAAACGCCCAACAGCACAATGCAGATCAGAATTGTGAGAATTTGATAGCGTAACACAGAATCCCAGCACAGCTTTTTTTCTATCGAAAAAAATCCCAGGAATTGAAAAGGGGATATCTGACTTCATTTAGAAATTTAAAATATATTTCCTTTTTTTCAATTCTGTATTACCCCTGTGTGTTATGAATGGGAGATCGTAGGAAATTCTAATGAGCATGTAATCATCATTCAGATGCTGAAGGTCATAATAAATGGGCATCAAAACTGATGTTCTAATTCTAGCGACAATCACCACATAGTAAGTGTAAGTTTGAAAACCAAGGAAAGACAGAAACAAAACAAAGCAAAATAAGACAGACAGACAGACAGACAGACAGACAGACAGACAGACAGACAGACAGACAGATCAGATAGATAGATAGATAGATAGATAGATAGATAGATAGATAGATAGATAGATAGATAGATAGATAGATAGATAGATAGATAGATAGATAGATAGAGAGAGAGACAGACAGACAGACAGACAGACAGACAGAAAGACAGAAAGAAAAGAAAGAAAGAAAGAAAAAAGAAAGAAAGAAAAGAAAGAAAGAAAGAAAGAAAGAAAGAAAGAAAAACAGGGGGAAAAGAAGAAGGATGT
>JASPKP010003214.1:0-10000 GCA_030674155.1 Stramonita haemastoma | reverse complement strand
TTGTTATGGGGCCTGGGAAGAAACAGTCTATGGGTAGGCCTGTTTTTATTGACAGCAAATTTTTCCACGATTTTCTTTGGGGCTTTCCCATTTAATATATTGTACATACATATATATTTGTTGAACTGCAGTCTGTCTTTGAGTGGAATAATATCTAGTTCTTTGTAGTTGGTGGTGGTCAGTGTATTAGGATTCAAACGGATAAGTTTCACAGCTCTTTTGTGCAGGCGGTTTATATGCTTTAGGTTTGTTTCACTTGCACTATCCCATAAGGTAGAAACATAATTTATAAGAGATAGAATATGGGCGTGAAAGAATAGTTTTCGTGACTGTAGGTTTAGGAAATTCTTGATTTTTCTAAGTTGATATAATCTTACTGAGATTCGTTTTCCTAATGTGGCTATGTGATCTGACCAAGACAAGTCGTTGTCAATCACTGCACCTAGTACTTTGTGTGAGACTACTTCTTCAATCTGTTGTCCATGGATATATATTGGCGCGAATGGAGAACGCAATTTCTGTCTTTTTTGCCGAGTGGTTATAAACATACATTTTGTCCTATTAGAATTAAGAGATATATGATTGAGTTCTGTCCATTCGATAAGTTTATTGATATCTGCCTGCATGTCATTCACAAGCTGGTTTGGATCATCGTTGTTACAATGAATTGATGTATCATCAGCAAACATTTGACATGAACAATGGATATGCAGAGGTAGGTCGTTGATATAAATAGAGAAAAGAAGTGGCCCTAGTATTGATCCCTGTGGTATTCCATATTTCACAGGTAATAAGGTTGATCTCCTAGGACCGATTTCAACAAGCTGATGGCGATTAGTGAGAAATGAGTCTAAAAATGATAATGCTTGGTTGGAGATTTTATAGCATTTTAATTTTTTGATAACATAACATGATATCATATAATATTATATAATATTATATATATGTGTGTGTGTGCACGCGCGCGTGCGTGCTTGCGTATGTGCGTGCGTGCGTGTGTGCGTGCGTGTGTGCATGCGTGCGTGCGTGCATGCATGTTCCAGTTGCGGGTTTTTTCAGAAGTACTTTCAGAAACCAGTTCTTTTCTGGAAGTATTCATGCAAATGATGATGCTTTCGACGCCCGGAAAATAGAAGACAACCAAAAGAAATGTGACATGTTCCCATTTTGCTATCACTTTCATTTATTGTAACTTATCGCTTGATAGACCATCGGTCCAAATTTTTTCGAATAAAACGGTGAAATAAACACACTTCATTGGAAAATGATTCGTGGAAAAGCTCAAGAAGTCTTGTTTGACGTTTTTCCACAATATTACAATGATGTTTGTTAACTTAACGTTTATTTATCAGTCGTCATCGGTCAAAATGATATGTACGTAGTATCCTCTCTCTCTCTCTCTCTCTCTCTCTCTCTCTCTCTCTCTCTCTCTCTCTCTCTCTCTCCCTCTCTCCTCTCTCTCTCTCTCTCTCTCTCTCACTCTCTCTCTCTCTCTCTCTCTCTCTCTCTCTCTCTCTCTCTCTCTCTCTCTCTCTCTCTCCTCCTTATATTGGATTTTGCATGGAAGCAATGAGAGCGTCATCCTAGCAAGATCATGCTGCAGGTAGTCCTCAACAGACTGAAAAACCAAGCGGAAAAACTCCTGGCAGAAGAACAAGCGGGCTTTAGACCAAAACACAGCACAATGGAACAAATTTTCAATCTGAGAATTCTGATAGAGAAGCATCTCCAACACCAAAAAGACTTGTACCACAATTTCATAGATTTCAAAAAGGCCTTTGACAGGGTATGGCATGACGGCCTCTGGCAAGTACTCAGGCACTTCAACATTGACAGCTGCCTAATTGAAGTCATCAAGGCTCTGTACGAGAACGCAAGAAGTGCAGTTTTCATGAACAATCACGTGGGCGAGTTCTTCAAGACCACGGTTGGGGTTCGCCAGGGCTGCCTTCTCTCACCTGTACTCTTCAACCACTTCCTCGAAAACATCATGACAGAGACATTGCAAAACCACCACACTTCCATCTCCATTGGTGGAAGACCCCTTTGCAACCTCAGATTTGCAGATGACATTGACCTCATGGGCAGCAGCAAACAAGAACTGCAAATCCTCACAGACAATTTAACAGATCGAGCGAGCGCATACGGCATGGAGGTCAGTACAGAGAAATCAAAGATCATAGTCAACAGCGCGAGTAATGACATCACGGAAATAAAGATGAATGGAGAAATACTAGAAGAGGTGAGCCAATTCAAATACTTAGGCTCCATCCTAACAAAAGATGGCACATCAAACAATGAAGTGAAAGCTCGCATTGCAACAGCAACATCTGCTCTAGTCAGACTCGAGAGGATCATCAGAAGCAACAACATCAGCTTCTGCACCAAATACCACCTTTACAAATCCCTCGTGATATCTATCCTTCTATATGGCTGTGAATCATGGACTCTGACAGCAGAGTTAGAGAGGAGAATCCAAGCATTCGAGAACAAGTGCCACAGAAGACTCCTCAGAATATCATACAAAGAACACAAGACCAATAACTATGTGAAAGAAGAAATCAAAAAGCGTGTGGGCCCCCAAGAGCCTTTGCTCTCCACCATAAAGAGGAGAAAGCTGATGTGGTTTGGTCACACCACAAGACACAACACCCTAGCAAAAACCATCCTGCAAGGAACAGTCGAGGGCAAGAGAAGAAGAGGCCGCCAAAAGAAATCATGGGTTGACAACATCAAAGACTGGACCGCTCAACCCCTGCAACACCTCCTACTAGCCACACAGGATCGTGAAGCATGGAAAAAGATCGCTGTTGCGTCTTCTCTCATGTCCCCCCTACGTCCTTTGGGACATGGGACTGAGTGAGTGAGAGTGAGTGAATGAGAGCGCGCGCGCGCGCGCGAACACACACACACACACACACACACACACACACATACATACATACATACATACATACATACATACATACATACATACATACATACATACATACATACATACATACATACATACATACATACAGAGACGGGAGATGGGATAGCCTATAGGTCAGAACATTGCGCACGCAATTTGACGACCCGGGTTCGATTACCGTTCGAAAGGATTTTTCCCCTGGAATTAACATCAGTGCTGACTCCACTCTCCCCAAAAGTCCTTTGGATGAGACTATAAACCGAGGCCCCGTGTGCAAACACACGCAGAACATCTTGCGCGTACGTTAAATCATGTTCCGCTTTTCGTAAGAGTAGGCCATTGTGTGCCGGTGGGAACAGATGACAAAACTTACAAAACTGCATACACACGGAGACTGGATGTAAAAAAAAAAAGCACATGAGTGCTTATTCCATTATCCTCGATATAAAAGAATAATAATAAAATAAAATAAAATAAACAGAAAGAGAGATTATGATGATTAATGATGATGATGATGATGATGATGATGATGATGATGATGATGATGATGATGATGATGATGATGATGATGATGATGATGGTGGTGGTGGTGGTGGTGGTGGTGGTGGTGGTGGTGGTGGTGGTGGTGGTGGTGATGGTGATGGTGATGATGATGATGATGACTTCTTCTTCATCATCATCATCATCATCATCATCATCATCATCATATTAATATTAATGTTATTATCATTTTAATTATAGTAGTAGTAGTAGTAGTAGTAGTAGTAGTAGTAGTAGTAGTAGTAGTAGTAGTAGTAGTAGTAGTAGTAGGAGGAGGAGGAGGAGGAGGAGGAGGAGGAGGAGGAGGATATTTTTTTTTTTGTAGCGCTACTTCTTGAGAAAAAAATCAAAGTGCTCACATTCAACTTGTTTATACACATGGGACCTGACCAGTCACAAACTGTTTTACAGTATGAAAATTCACTCACACACACACACACACAACACACACACACACACACACACACACACACACACACACACACACACACACACACACACACACACACACACACACACAAAAGAACGCAATACACTTTGGAGGAGTTCATGTACTTCTACAATGTTTATTTGCATTAAGCTATAAAAAATATATATATATATTATTTCATTCCCTCCTTTTCACGTTTAGAATTGCCTTTTGCTTCTTAGTGTTCTTCCTTTTCTCCTTTTAGGGGTTTCATTGGAGGGGACGGGGTGGGGGTGTTTAAAGTTTAACAGCAATCAAAATTAATCACCCATACTCAGTTGGAACTTAAATGTTTCAATTCCCAATTTTGTCATCTCACCCAGCTTTGCCTCACTCCCGGAGACTGGATGTAAAAAAGCACACGAGTGCTTATCTATTATCCTCGAATAAAAGAATTTGCCTTGCCTTGCCTTGCCTTGCCTTGAGGGAAATTTTCCTCTGGAGTTAACATCAGTGCTGACTCCACTCTCCCCAAAAGTCCTTCGGATGAGACTATAAACCGAGGCCCCGTGTGCGAACGCACGCAGAACATCTTGCACACACGTTAAACCATGTTTCGCTTTTCGTAAGAGGGGGCCATTGTGTGCCGGTGGGAACAGACGACAAGATTTACAAAACTGCATACACAAGGGGACTGAATGTAAAAAGCACATAAGTGCTTATTCCATTATCCTCGATATAAAAGAATAAACAAATAAATAAACAAATAAATAAATAAATAAATAGATAAATAAATAAATAAATAAATAAATAAATAAATAAATAAATGATAAAAAAATAAAAAATATACCCAATTCTATTTTATGCTTTTGCCCATTTTTCCCAAGTAGGAAGACCTCTGGTTTTAAATAGTACAAAGCTTGAAGTCACAAGCAAAGCGCAGTCAGATCAGAAATGTGTGTCACAATGTGTATGAATAATTATATCAAACTAAACAAAATACATAACAATGAATGTCTCTATGCAGAAAAAAATTACGGGAAAAGATTTGTGATAAACAAAGACAGGTATAAATGAATAATAGATTGATAAACAAAACAGAGAAAATGGCAATTTGTAGCTATATATTGCTACATATTGTCATTATTATTTTTCCATAATGGTTTTGTTGTTGTTAATAATCTCTATCTCCGACAAAAGCATTTACAATTACATCCAACCTGCGTCATACATTTTGTGTGTGTTTTCTTTGCACACTACCAACCAGGCTGAACTAAACCTGTTTGGAAAGCTAAAGGAACATACGAGCTATAAGCATCAAGCAAAATAAGGGGGGACGGATAGCCTAGTGGTCAGAACATTGCGCTGGCAATTTGACGACCCGGGTTCGAGTCCGGTCGAGGAGATTTTTCTCCTGGAGTTAAGTGCTGAGTTCAGTGCTGACTCCACTCTCCCCAAAAGTCCTTCGGATGAGACTTTAAACCGAGGCCCCGTGTGCGAACGCACGCAGAACATCTTGCGCACACGTTAAATTCTGTTCCGCTTTTCGTAAGAGTAGGCCATCGTGTGCCGGTGGGAACAGATGACAATATTTACAAAACTGCATACACACGGGGACCGGATGAAAAAAAGCACATGATTGCTTATTCTGTTATCCTCGATATAAAAGAATAAATAAATAAATAAATAAATAAATAAATAAGCCTTTCATCCTTTATGGAAGGGATATCTGAGAAAGAAGTGGTGGGAGGCTTCGCACAATGCTGGAGTTCTTGACCGTTCTCTTTGGATATGTCGTTTCAAAACTAAGTTTTCAGACAAACAGCTACTTTGTTTCAATGGTTCATGTCTAGAAAATTCAGTGTCTGTTAATTTCTTCTCTACCAAAAATCTATTCTAGACTTTATAATCTCAGAGGACTGTCACCAAAATATATGTATAGAAACAAGACTGATTTGCTAGTATGCTTTAAACCTGTATACGTTTTTGTTGTTTTTGTTTTCTTTTTTTTTTATTATAACAAAACCAGGAATTTCTGTCCAATGCCAACAAATTGTATTTTCAATACACTGGGCCACGAGTGAGTGCAAGTTTGTATTTTTGTGATGAAATTAGTTATTCAGCATTGCACGCATTCAAAATGCATATAAGATAAGCCACAATGATATGATAACCGCAATATTTTGGTGTGTGTGGCGGGGGGGATCTTAATGAGACCTACTCTCATAGACAAATAATATGTGCAGGTACAGGGGTAAAATTGGTGATGCTACTTAAGGGTGAAACGTTCGCTAAAAGGGAAGGCAGTCAACTTCGCACAGAGATATCAACAGTTACTAATAAAAGCTGCACAGTACAATAAACACCACATACTGCCATGTGATTTTTTTTATATCACAACAATTTCAACGCTTTCAAGTCAAGTCAAGTCAAGCCAAAATGATCTTTATTGAGGGTAAAAGATTAATCTTACACAACTTCTTTTCATCCTGCCCTCACACACACACACACACACACACACACACCACACACACACACACACACACACACACACACACACACACACACACAAAACTGGCTCATATGACTTGCTCTGAAAAGCAAACACCGGAACGAGCCATGCAGAATCTTTTTAAAAAGATGCACAGTTCCAGTTAGCCTACTTTGAATGTCCCCTTCCTTCCTCTGCTTCTTCCACGCTGCTCTACCCCTCTACCCCCCCCCCCCCCCCCCCCCCCCCCTCCCTTACTACACCCGCATCCCCCAGGCTCATTCTATCGCAGTCTCAGAGCCAGAGGAAGCCTACAGGTAGCCATCGGCCAAGTCCACATGAAGCCCCCAGCCCCTCGAGGAGACTAAGCTACGCTATTTCTGCTTCACGTTGACAGTGTTTGCTGGTGCCTTTTTTCTGATCCAGCATTTGCAAGACATCGATTAAAGACGAGAATAGCTTTGTGGCGGTGTGGAACAAGATAGAACGGTCACTCTGGAGTGAGAATATCAACAAACTTTTTTTGTTTCATTGTTGTTTTCTGGAGTATGTGGCCCATGAGGTTTTTTTCTTTTTTCTCTCTCTCTTTTTGTCTTCCTCTTTTTCTTTTTCTTTTTTTTTCTTTTTTTTTTTTGAAGGGAACGGGGTGGTTGGGTCCAGTTTTATGAAAAGGAGGTATTCCCTAGTAAAGGGTTGCCAGCTGACGTCCAATCCTTGACCAGAACTAAACTAATGTTTGATGTCAACAATACCAAAAAAGGGCAACAGAGTTATCGACAAAGGCAAAAAGCATCCAATTCGATTCAATTCAAAATACTTCAATTTCTCACACATAGAAAAATTCACGTAGGTTACAAGCCATACATCAAAACAGCAAAATATTTACCACATAATAAATAAACCAAAAAAAACAAATATTGCAAGAAAAAGAAAAAAAAAACACCTGAAGCAGACTTACCTGCTAACAGCAAAACAGTGTCACAAACTGATGATGTATCCCGTAAAATAATGGCCGCTCCGCTCGCTGACTCAACAATCAAAGGATAAACAAGAGAAAAAAGAGGTTGAGAGACAAAAGTGTATCTAAATGCTTTTCAGAAAACAGATTCTACACCAAAGTCTTGAGAATCTTAACAAGTCTGTGACAAATGGTCCCCCGCCTTGGCAAACTACTTATTGTAAACGCTGAAAATCTGTTGTCATCAGATTTTTTTTTTAATCTTTGATGCTTCTACAGCAGAAATAAATAATATTTTTTTCTAAAAAAGCAAAAACAAAAACTAACTTCCAAAATGAACAGAAACTCAACACGATAAAACCCCAGCCACTCTTCAACACACGCACGGTCAGAAATCAATAGAATGAAGAGTCGCAGAACTCTTTCTGTCTCACACTTTCGTTCTCTCCCTGTAGCTCTCTCTCTCTCTCTATCTGTCTATCTCTCTCTATCTCTCTCTATTTATCTCTCTCTCTCTCTCTCTCTAGGTCTAATCTAGAATTAGCCCACCTCTCGAGGAACTGAGAGAGTCTTGTCAAGTTGATGCAAACGCACGAGAAGAGTGACTGCGACTGATTTAGTGTTTGTGTGTGTGTGTGTGTGTCGGGTGGGAGGGCAATTTCTGACTTATGTAGATGGAGGGAGGGGTAAGGTAGAAGAGAGAGAGAGAGTGAGAGAGAGAGTGAAGTGAGCGAGTGAGTGAGTGAGTGAGAGAGAGTGAGAGAGAGAAGAAGAGACAACAAAAGCGGAGCTGATGAAGAGTTAGTTCTACTAGCCTAGCACAGCTGGCTACGGCTTGCTGGAACTGTTTGTCGTCGAGATGTTGACTCCACTCCGTCAGTCTCTCTTCCTCTCCGCCGCATTCTCTGACGACATCGCCACAAACCCCCACCCCCACCCCACCCACTACTCCACTCCCCTCCACCCCACCCCCCCCTTCCACCCCTACCCCTCCCCCACCCCTCGTTGTTGTCTCTTATCATTCTTCTTCTTTCCACCCTTTTCCTCTCGTTTTATTCCTCACTCCCACACATTATCTATCTGAGTGTGTGTGTGTGTGTGTGTGTGTGTGTGTGTGTGTGTGTGTGTGTGTGTGCACGCGCGCGTGTGTGTGTTTGAACGTGTGTGTGCATGTGTGTGTATATGTGTGTGCATGTATGTGTGTGTGCATGTATGTGTGTGAATGCGCGCGCGCGCTCGTGCGTGTGCGCATGTGTGTGTGTGTGTGTGCGTGCGCGCGTGCGTGTGTGGACTCGGCGAGGAGCGATGAGAGACAGGCAGACAGACAGACAGGCAGACAGACAAAGAGACAGACAGACAGGGAGGGAGACAGAGAGACAGGGAGACGTGATGGACTCGGCACACCAACATCACTCCCTTGACAATTCTGTGCGCAAAGGTTACGATCTCTGTGTGTGGTGGTGGTGGTGGTGGTGGCGGTGGTGGTGGTGGTGATGGTGGTGGCGGTGGTGATGGCGGCGGTGGTGGTGGTGGTGGTAGGGGGTGGTGGTGGTGGTAATCTGTACGCGACTCGATCTGTCCTTGTCGGCGTGGTCGCTCTTTTGGTGGGAATGGGAGAAAGGGTGAGGGGTGGGGGGGATGGGTTGTAGTTCGTGTGTGGGGGGGGGGGGGGGGGGGGGGGTGGTGTGGTGTGTGTGGTGTTTGTGGTGTGTGTGGTGTGTGTGGTGTGTGTGTGTGTGTGTGTGTGTGTGTGTGTGTGTGTGTGTGTGTGTGTGTGTGTGTGTGTGTGGTGTGTGTGTGTGTGTGTGTGTGTGTGTGTTTGGTGTGTGTAGTGTAGTGTGTGGTGTGTGTGTGTGTGTGTGTGTGTGTGTGTAGTGTAGTGGTAGTGTTAGTGTAGTGTAGTGTAGTGTAGTGTAGTGTAGTGTGTGTTCTCTCTCTCTCTCTCTCTCTCTCTCTCTCTCTCTCTTCTCTCTCTCTCTCTCTATATATATATATATATATATATATATATAATATATATATATATATATATATATATATATATATATAATATATATATATATATTTAACGGAGAAGGGGTTAAGATTTTTAAAAATCTTTTTTAAAGGTTCATAAACTTAGATTTGGCTGTTGATTAGATTTTCCTAAGTTCACACAGACTTAGTATTTAGTGGTAATTATACACACACAAAGAAAACTTGTCTGTTACTGATAAGTATACAACCTTACAGTTTGCTGTTACGTATCCATCCTTAAACTGTCCTGTTAAGTATCCATTCTTAACCTGTATTGTTCCCCACGTTGAGTAAGGCTTAAAGCAATTTGAAAAGAAAAAAAGATAATAATGGGGTGGCGCTGCGCTTGTGGCGACGCTCTCTCCCCGGGGAGAGCGGCCGAATTTCGTTGCAGAGAAAATCTGCTGTGACATAGAGCTTAAAGTGGAATAAAATATATCAAAATAAAAACGAATAATCAAGGAATTCATCCACTGACCTTTTCACCTGCTGAATTTAGCCCAGGTCAAAAACTGTGTCCCTTCTTCCTCTTAGCAAAATGCCTTGGCCTATTTTCAGATGTCCTTAGACTTTAAATTGTTCTGCTGAGGAGATTGTCTTCAGGCTGTGTGACAAGCTCTCAACATAACAACCTATGTTCTCTTTTCAAAAAGCAAAACATAAATCGTTGTG
>JASPKP010003213.1:15000-20489 GCA_030674155.1 Stramonita haemastoma | reverse complement strand
CTTGCCTTTTTTTCACACCCCTCATCTCAGTTTTTTGGGGTTGAAAGGGGAGGGAGGGGGAAAAACCTGAAAAAAAACCTTTTAGAGACAGGGGAGGGGGCTGGGGGAAAACAAAAGAGAGAAAAAAAGACAGACGGGCCCAAAAGACAGACAGACTGAGACCCCAAAAAAAGACGGGAACAGGGCAGAAAACAGCCCAGACTGAGACACAAAAAAAAAGACAGACGGGGAAAAGAGCCCCAAAACAGACTGAAAACAAAAAAAGAAAAAACCAGACAGGCCCCGGGAGACAGACAGACTGAGACACAAAGAAAGACAGACAGGCAGAGCCCCAGACAGCCCCAAAAGACAAAAAAAGAAAGACAGCCCGGGGGCAAGCCCAGCCCACCCCTGAGACCTCAAGGAAACTTGTCAAAACCATGACAGACAGACAGACAGAACCTGAGACACAGAGACAGACAAAGACAGACAGAGAAAAGACAGACAGACGAACACAGACAGACAGGATCGGAAAGAGTAGGGGGAGAAGGGGGGGAGGGGGGGTATGTCTTGCCTGTATTCACAACCTCATCTCAGCATTGTGTGTGAAGGAGGTTGAGGGAGGAAAGCTGGGAAAACCGTTAGAGACAGACAGAGACTGAGACACAGAGAAAGACAGACAGAGAGAGACAGACAGACAAGGATGGGGAGGTGGGGGGTGGGGGAAGGGGGGAAGGGGCATGTCTTGCCTGTATTCACAGCCTCATCTCAGCTTTGTGTGTAGAGGAGGGAGGAGGAAAGCTGAGAAAACCGTTAGAGACAGAGAGAGGCTGAGACACACAGAGAGAGAAAGACAGACAGGCAGAGACAGACAGACTGAGACACAAAGAAAGACAGACAGGCAGAGACAGACAGACTGAGACACAAAGAAAGACAGACAGGGAGAGACAGACAGACTGAGACACAAAGAAAGACAGACAGGCAGAGACAGACAGACTGAGACACAAAGAAAGACAGACAGGCAGAGACAGACAGACTGAGACACAAAGAAAGACAGACAGGCAGAGACAGACACACTGAGACACAAAGAAAGACAGACAGGCAGAGACAGACAGACTGAGACACAAAGGAAGACAGACAGGCAGAGACAGACAGACTGAGACACAAAGAAAGACAGACAGGCAGAGACAGACAGACTGAGACACAAAGAAAGACAGACAGGCAGAGACAGACAGACTGAGACACAAAGAAAGACAGACAGGCAGAGACAGACAGACTGAGACACAAAGAAAGACAGACAGGCAGAGACAGACAGACTGAGACACAAAGAAAGACAGACAGGCAGAGACAGACAGACTGAGACACAAAGAAAGACAGACAGGCAGAGACAGACAGACTGAGACACAAAGAAAGACAGACAGGCAGAGACAGACACACTGAGACACAGAGAGAGAGAGAGAAAAGAGAGAGAGAGAGAGAGAGACAGAGAGAGAGAGAGAGAGACAGAGAGAGAGACAGAGACAGAGAGAGACAGAGAGAGACAGAGACAGAGAGAGACAGAGACAGAGAGACAGAGACAGACAGAGACAGACATACAGACATACATACATACAGACAGACAGACAGACAGACAAGGGATGGGGAGGTGGAGGGTGGGGTAAGGGGAATGCCTTATTTATCTATTTATATTATTTATTTATTTTATTCTTTTATATCGAGGATAATGGAATAAGCATCCATGTGCTTTTTTTTTTTTTACATCCAGTCCCCGTTTGTATGCAGTTTTTGTAAATATTGTCATCTGTTTCCACCGGCACACGATGGCCTACTCTTACGAAAAGCGGAACAGGATTTAACGTGTGCGCAAGATGATCCGCGTGCGTTCGCACATGGGGCCTCGTCTTGCCTGTATTCACAGCTACATCTCAGCATTGTGTGTCCAGGAAGAAGGGATGGAAGGAAGGAAGGAGGGATGGAAGGAAGGAAGGAGGAGGGAAGGAGGGAAGGGAAGCTGACAATAGGACGGGGGACAGACAGGCACATTGGTGATGGATGGCGCCAATTTGTCCTGCTGCTCATCTCCCCTTTTTCTGCCGTCAGGGTCAATGACCCCCCTTGTCTGTTTGTCCGTCTGTCTGTCTGTCGGTCTGTTTGTTTGTTGATCTGTCTGTCTGTTTACTTGTGTGTTTATACATCTGTTTGTTGGTCTGTTTGTAAATCTGTCTGTTTACTTGTGTGTTTATACGTCCGTGGGTCTGTTTGTAAATCTGTCTGTTTACTTGTGTTTTTATACGTCTGTCTGTCTGTTTGTTAGTCGGTCTCCTTGTCTGTTTTGTCCGTCTGTTTGTTTTTGTTTGCAGTTTCTTCTTGAGAACTAGACCCAGTGTTGTTGCTGTTGTGTGAGTCTTTATATTTTTGCTTATGTGACACAAATTATATCTTTTTCCCAGCCTTGACTATCCCTTTATCTCTGTCTCTCTCTGTCTCTCTATGTCTCTGTCTGACTGTGTGTGTCTCTGTTTGTCTGTCTGTCTGTCTGTGTGCCCCCCCTCTCCCCTCATCTTTGTCTGTCTCTCTTTGTCTCCTTCCTAGCTTCGCTCTTTCCTACTGGGTGGTTTTCGAACCTTTATTGCTCGTTTTCTTCATCCCATGTCTTTCTCCCAGGGTTTGTCAATCTCTTGTTTACTTCTCTGCAGCAACAGGAGTAATAGCAGCAGCAGCAACAGCAAAAACAACAACAACAATACAACAACAAGAACAAGAACAAAAACTACTACTACTACTACTACTACTACTACTACTACTACTACTACTACTACTACTACTACTACTACTACTACTACTACTAATGGTATAATAATAATTACAATAGCACAATGCTACTACTACTACTACTACTACTACTACTACTACTACTACTACTACTACTACTACTACTACTACTACTACTACTACTGATGATGATGATGATGATGATGATGATGATGATGATGATGATGATGATGATGATTGTGATGATGATGGGGATGATGATGATGATGATGATGATGATGATGATGATGATGATGATGATGATGATGATGATGATGATGATGATGATGATGATGATAACGATTAAAACAAGACACTACTACTGCTGCTAGGAATTATGTCAATATTTAGTGCTTAATAATTATTGTTCCTATGCCCTAGGCGCTTACAAACTTCATACCTCAAGATTTGTTCAGTGCACACCTATACACACACACATGCATGCACGCACGCACACACGCACGCACGCACGCACGCACGCGTACACACACGTAGTCTTTCGGGTGTGACAATAAACCGAAGTCCCCTATGGAACGCGAATTAAGCGCACTAAGAAAAACAACAAAACAAAAACCACAGCATCAGGAGAGTTGTCCCTGGCAAAATTATACAGCAAAAAACCACTCTGATGGGGGAAAATACACACACACACAGAGGAAGAAAAAGGGTGGCGCTGCTCTTGTGGCGACGCACTCTCCCCGGAGAGAACACTCCGAATTTTTCGCCAAGAAATCTGCACACACACACACACCACACGCATAACACACACGCACACACACGCACACACACAAACACCCCCCCCCCACACACACACACGCGCGCACACACAACACACACACACACACACACACACACACACACACACACACACACACACACACACACACACACACACACACACACCACACACACACACACACGATTCGCGACCACGCACGCACACGACCACGCACAAAAACGAAAGATTTATTTCAAAGAAAACAGACCTCCACTTAAACAGAAGGAAGAATGGCAACACAAGAGCAAGGAATCAGAGGCTGGATGTTGGTGATGGTGGTGGTGATAGTGGTGGTGATGATGTGGTGGTGGTGATGATGGGGGATGGAGGTGGGGTGGAGGTGGAGGGGGAGGCACGGGCAGTATTGCATCATGTTTTGAAAGAGGACAGTGACACAGAATGTCCGTTGGTGGCTTTGTTTATTTGTCTGTTGGTTTCGTTTATTTTGCGTGCGAAGTTTGTGATGTCTTTGAGAATACCGTTTCACAGCCTAGCAGCATTAACGTGAAGCGGTATTCAGCTCTCCAATCAATACTGACTGAATGGTTCGGTTTTGACGTTGTCTGTGTGAAAAAGTGCTGATAGCGTTATTATTATATTAGTCTGAAAAGTCCACATTCCCTGTTCGAGAAAGTTGGTCAAGGCAAAAGGTTGGCTAGGGTATGGCCCAAAAAAAAAAGATTAGGTATTGATATAAACTAGGTGTTGATATCAAATCTGTACTAAACTGTTGTTATAGCTTGAAATGTTATGCTGAGTGTCTTCAGCCATAACAATCTCTTAGTATAACGACATGTAAAAGAGAAAAAAAATCCTCTACAGATTGAGTATGGCTGCCTATATGACAAAATACATGAATACAGTATAGTCTTACACGTTAATTACTAAAGTGATTTTCAGGTCGGATGAACACGTTAAAGTGCATATTCTGGGTAACCCCGAAAGTGTTAAGCTGGGGAATGTACCACAACAATAACTCAAACAACAACATCAGTACATCAGCAACTCTGCACACTATCGTGTCATACTGAAGTTCATGAAGAAGTTGGTACATTTCTGTGGTGCATCAGAAGTAGTCACAGACTTGCACCTGTTTTCACTGCACAAGGAATTCCAGAATCAGAGTGGATAGGAACTGGTTATCGGGTTGGACGAGTGAGCCAGTAAGAAAATAGATTGTTTGTGAACTGTTTTGCAATAGAAACATTTTGAAGATAAAAGCATTGTCTACAGGACAAAGATATTGAGAAAGTCTGCCTATTTAGAGAAGATCATAGAGATCATAGAGATGTGGGGACGGTATAGCTCAGTGGTCAGAGCATTCGCTTTCCCCAAGTCAAGTTAAGCAGCGTCGAGCGTGTTTACCAGTTGGATGGGTGACCGTTTGCGCGCCTTGGCTTCAGTACAGTTCCCCCAGTTCAGCCAGCTGTAAATGGGTACCTGCCCTCTTTAGGGTCAGGGAAGGTAAAGCAGCGAGGGAGAGGAGATGAGCACTGCCCTCAATATGCTGGCCCTTAGAGAAGCTGAGGTCTCTGACACCTCGCTCCCCTACGACCGCCTAGGTTATGGGACACCTTTACCTTACCTTTTTACCATAGAGATCAGATGAAGCAGAATCAGTAAAAGCGTTTAAAGTAGAGTAGGGATAATTTGCAATTGATGCCTTGTGGATCAGAAGCCAATGAAGAAGTCAACATATCCGAAGCCAAGGAAGAAGAAGTACTGGAAGAGTGGTATGGGTGAGGCACAAACATTCACAGGTCAGTCTAGCTGATTGACTTCGGACTTTCTGGAGTTTTGTGTTCCCTGAAGAAGGCACGATGGACAGTATGTAAGGAAAAAACTACACGAACCTAATCTACACAGTACAAAAGTACACATGAGAGTGATTTTTTTGTTGTAGCTTCTTTATTCAGGCAAT
>JASPKP010003212.1:12500-20493 GCA_030674155.1 Stramonita haemastoma | reverse complement strand
TTTAAAATTTTTTTTTTGTGTGGGGTTTTCTGATACTTTTGTGGTTTTTCATTGTCATTCACAAACAATAAAATTTGCTTGTAGCAGTATTTTGTTGTAATTGTTGCTTTTCCTTATGCAAAATTTGCAATAATTATTGTGTTCAGGAAGTCTTGTTTGCTTGCTGTTATGGTGGTGGGGTTTGTTTTTTTTGTTTGGTTTTGCTTGTTTTTTGTTAGGGGAATTTTGTGTGCTTTTTTTTTTTTTTAAATCCTTTTTTTTTTTTTTTTAAATAAGAAATGTAGTAAGCATGGTCACACCAGACATGTTCCAAAGTGCTGTATGGGAAATGTTTGTAGTGCCTGATTTTTTCCCATGTGCAAGGCCATCATTGGAGGCAGTTGCTGTTTGCTGTTTCCGTCTGAAAAGCTTTCACCCTACATAGAACCCCTGACTGAGGCATTGTGCAGGTGGGGGTTTGGAAGTCGGTCAGAAACATGGTAGTTGGCAAGAAACACTGCAGTCTTTGATGGCATTTATCTTTCTGGGCCTGTTTTGCTGTGAGGGGTTGATTCAATGAAGTTCGCTTATGACCCCATCAGTTGACCCGGTCAACCAACAGTATGAATTGTACTGTATGGAATGAAAACATAAAGCGTTGTAAGTTTTATGATAGATGTGGTGTTTTCTACATAGTGGATTTAAAATGGTAGTCTGGTATCCCCCTTTTCCCCGTTTTTCTGTCCAGGCTTAAGGGCAGGCTTAATAAAGGAGACTTTTTGAGGGAAAAAGTGATGCAAGATTTTGTGGCATGACAATATAAATCATGAACTCCGTACAAACCATATTTCGATCTGGTTTGTGACTTCATTCTTAAACTATTTGAAATGCTTATTTGTTATTGTTATAGAATCCAAGAGAGTTGTCTCATCCCTCGGAAAAGACTGGACGGAATGATGCATCATGGAAAAAAATGTCTGGGTGAGAACTGTCACCCCTGCGTAGTACACTTTTTTTCTCAGTCGTTACCCCCCTGTCTTTGGCAATGGCTTGAATAGCAGCTTTGAAACTGAAAAGTTCCTCTGACTCGAGAAAACGCGTACACAAATCAGATGACTGGGTGTAAAGGTTTTGTGCCTTTGTTTCTAGGGAAAGTTTCTGCTTGTTGAATTGCTTGCTTTTTAAAGATTCTTGCCTTGTGTGTCCCTGAGGGCAGTCTGTTTGGGTGTAGTGATTGAAATTGTACGCATAAATCATCGTGAATGCCTTCCTTTTTCTTTAGTTTGAACATAATTAAAGGTGGGGTTTTTTAGAATTAAAAAGAATAGTATTGGTTTGTTGTAAGATGTGGATTCTTGGAAAAGGATATTGTCCAATGTGTACAGAGTTTTAGTTTTGTATATTTTTTTTTTTTATACTTTGTGACTGATGGAAGGGAAGGGAAATGGTCCCAGCCATAAAAAAGTTTTAGTGACTAAGATAACAGTGAATCATGTCTTAATTAAAATGTGGACACAGTGGTGTTCAGAGCACAGAAAAAAAAATGCTAACAACTGGATGAAAAAAGTGTAGAGTGTAAGTGTGTACATAAAATTTCGTTGTATTTCATTTATTTCATTCCTTCCGAGTGAAAGGTAGTTTTCACTGTAGAAGCTAATTCGTCACAAAAGTGATTTAGTTTCAGGATGATGAATTGTGGTTAGTTTTGGTTTAGCCCTCTTCTTCCTGATCAGTGAGTCTATTCTCAACTGCCTTTTGTATTATGTGTACGCCCTTGTTGTTGTTTCATACTGGGAGTGAATGAACAAAGGAGTGGGAGAGGCCAGACTTGCAAAGTAAATGTTATGTACTTGTGTGGTCAGCGGTTTTCATTTCTCAGTCTCCTGGTTTCTGCTTGGAAAACTGTCAAGCAAGTGCTTTGGGGTGGAGGGTATGTGAGGTGAGAAAAACTTTCCTGTGCAATATGTGTTTGGCTCTGTGCACACTTCCATATACAGCAAGATATGTTCAGACAAGGGTCTGCTTTTTGCTCCATTTGGATGTTTTAGGTCTGCTGTGTGTGTGGAGGGAATAAGGAGTCTGTCGTCTCACTTTGACGTAGCTGAGCTTTCTGTGTGTAGCCGGTGTTTCAAGGGGTGGTTGTGGTGTGGTGTCACCGGGCTGAGTTTTCTGCATAGGGCCAATGCCTTTTTCATTTTGCAGACAGCCAAATACAAACGGGAGTCGTTCCTGCCATTCCTCAAGTCAAATCAATGGCATTAAATTCTTTGCTTTTCCACTGGTGTGAAGCTGGAAGGCTTAGTGTAGGTTGCACATGGCTTTTGTAGGTCAGGTTTGGGAAGGGATTTGTTATATAGGTCCCTCCTCACCATTGTAGGTGCTTGTTTTTGGCCTAGCCTGACTTTTTTGTATGTGATATAAACTTAGCATGTTCTGTCAAAATCTGTCTTTAGCATACTACATAAGTGTACTCGAAAGTAAACACTACTTTATTTTAAGGTAAAAAAGTTCATGCGTTGCAAGTCTCCGAGGCTAAAGAGTGGCAAAGCCAGAGAAATAGGAGAACAGCATTGTCAAGACTGACCGGAAAGATTCTCTTTTGGTCCTGGAGGTGACTATGGAGATCTGTTCACAAAGGGAAGGGAAAGGGATGCATCACACAGTGACAGTGGTGTGGTGGGGGCTGAACTTCTCAGTTTGTATTTTCTCGATGTCATTATTGTCCGAATTTTTTATAGATTAGCTTTAGTGCTAGGTAAAAAAAAAAATGTGGAGCAAGAAGTGATTTAGTTGCCTCTTTTTTTTTTTTTAATGTGCTGTCATTCGTGGTTCTCTCTCTCTCCCATGTTATTTCATTACATTGCACCTGTCTTTGTTGACTTTTTCATATTGGTAGAAATGGTGAGTGTGCCGCAGGTGAAAGAGACATTTTTGTTTGAACTTATTGGTCTTATTAATTATGCATTGAGCTTGCAGACTCGTCGGCACTTCGATCATAGATGTGTGTGGTTACAGACTTGCGATAACAGTATGTAATAAAGATGATGCAAAAATTCTGATTTGGGTTTTTTTGTTGTTGTTGTTGTTGTTTATTTCAGTCCTCCTGTTAACTTTACAACGTGGATAAAGATTTTCATGACCGTGACAAGCTGAAGTTCCATCTTCATGTTCATGTGTCTTGTGGTAATAAGAGTTCTTTGGATCACAAAATACATGGAGTGATGTACATTTTGGCCTTCTGAAACTCTGTTTTGGGCAATCCTTATTCTTTTTTTTTTTATTTCAAGGATAAAGCACTCGTGTACTTTTTTTTTTTTTTTTTTACAATCAAGTCCTGTGTAAATGCCGTTTTGTAAATTTTGTCATTCATTCCCACCGGCACAACCATGGCCTCCTGTTCCGAAAATCAGAATGGGGTTTAACATGTGCACAAGATGTGTTTATAGTCCTGCAAGCTGAGGCAACCCTGACTTTGCACAAAGTGGAAGTATCTATGACAGATAAAAAAACAAAGTCACCAACACCTCTTCTTTCACACAACCCCCCCACCCCCCCACCCCTGACCTCTTCTCTCTCTTCTTTTTTCTTATGTTCCCTATATATATTGGGTGGGATATGTATGCCAGGTCTTCTCCACTCGTGTGAATGTACTCGAAACATCTTTTGCACACGTTAAAATAACCTGTTACATCTTTCGGAAGAGTAGGCCATTTCATGCCAGTAGCAATGAATGACAAAATTTCTACACACGTGTCATGTCTAGACACCATCCTGGAAGTCGGAATGCAGCTACCTAACCTGAGGGGGTGGGGAGGGGGTGTTGACGGTTGCATACTTTAAAATGGCATACAAATTAATACAAATAGATCCCTCTCTCTTTCTACTTTACATTGTGGTATATTGTAATGTGTTTGGTTTTTTTTCTGTATCATCGTATAGTTTGGTACTTTTAGTCACTTGGAGACTTCTCTGTGTGAAATTCAGGCTGCTTTTCCTAGGGAGCTCATCACTAGAAGACCAGGGCTACCCATATATATATATATGTATATTGTTAGTTTTCCTGTTGGGATGTGTAGGAATCATTTTCTTTGAGAATTACTTTTTTCTCTGGGTTTTTGCGGGGATAGTTGCCTGGTTACCATGCATTCTTTTACGTGGCATTGAATGCATGTTGCACTCGGCCCTGGTTGTTGTCTTATCTGAAAGACTAGCACCCAGACCACCACTCAAGGTCTAGTGGATGGAGAAAAAAGTTTGGTCTCAAAGGGGCATCGAAACAACTTTGCTTTCTGGAAGGATGTGTTCCCTCCAGACCACGAACCCTCTCTCTCTCTTCTCTCTCTCTCCCCTTCTCTCTCTCTCTCTCTCTCTCTCCTCCTCTCTCTCTCCTCTCTCCTCTCTCTCCTCTCTCTCTCTCTCTCTCTCTCTCTCTACACACACACACCACACACACACACACACACACACATGTAGATAAAAAGAAGTCACAACCAAGTCAAGTCTAGGTCAAATTTATTATCTGATTCTATATATGTTGACAATGATAAAAGCATGCGTCAGAAATATACAAATATGACACACAAAAAATCAGCATACGTTAAAACAGCACATCTGCTTAGAATTTAAAAGGGAGGGATGGGGGGGTGGAAAAGAAGAAAGAAGCCCAGACAAAACTGAAAAAAAAAATCTATTTGTAAGCTAAGTTTATATCTTTTCAATGCCTTAAATATAAGGCAGGATTTTGTTGAAAACTTAGAGAATTGCCCAAAACAAAATTACAACATTTAAAAGTCAGTCTAATTTGAAAGGACAAATGTTCACACTTGATATGTGTTGGCAGTTGCCACATATGTCATGAGATTTTATTTTGTTTTTGCTTTATTTGCTTTGCATTGCTATGCTTTGTTTACCCCATTGTGGGGGCTGGTGGCATCATGAAGAATAAATCTTGTTCATTGTTCTCTCTCTTCTCTCCCTCTCTCTCTCTCTCTCTCTCTCTCTCTCTCTCTCTCTCTCTCTCTCTCTCTCTCCTCTCTCTCTGCAAAAACTGCATACACACGGGGACCGGATGAAAAAAAGCACATGTTGCTTATTCTGTTATCCTCGATATAAAAGAATAAATCTCTCTCTCTCTCTCTCTCCTCTCTCTCTCTCTCTCTCTCTCCTCTCTATCTTTCTCTCTCTCTCTCCCTCCCTCCCTGGAATTATTCTTTCTCTTCATTTGGGTAGGCTGTCTTTCCCTTTTTCTCTCTCAGGAATTGTTTTGTTTTCTTCTTGTTGGGGGCCTCTCTTTCTTTCTCTTTCTCTCTCCATCTGGAAGTCTCCTCCTTTTTCTTCCTGGGGTGGGGGGTGAGGGTGGCAGATGTCTTTCTCTCTCTCTCTCAGTCTCAGGACTTGTTCTTGTCCGAGTCCGAGCTGCTGCTCTTCTTGCTGCTGAAACAAGAATTCAGAGATTGTTAGGATTCGTGAAAACTGGAATACATTATTATCCAGGAATTAGTAGGCCTATATATAGTGGACGAAAATAACTGTTTGGGGGGTCATTTTCTATTCTTAAGGAAACATTTCAGAGAAAATTTCCTTAAAAAAAAAAAAAAATCATGCACTATGGATGACTTTCTATCAAACAATGTTGAATTTACCATTTGGAAAATGTGGATAAGGATGTGGGGGGGGTTTGGTGGGGTTTTTGTTTTGTTTTTAATGCAGGTTAAAAAAAATTAAGAAACAGTTATGATTTAGCCAGTTCCTTAAAAAATATAGATTTTACAGCTAAGGTGAAAGGGATAGATGTAAACTCTTCCTTTTTAATTAATGTGGGTTTGAGGGAACAAAATAACAAAATATTTAAATTGAAATTTAAACTGCGTATGAAATAGGCCCTGATGTATACTACGTAGTTTTGAGAGTGGGAAGGGCAATGTAGTGTAGTGTAGTGTAGTGTAGTGTAGTGTAGTGTAGTGTAGTGTGTCGTGGTTTGTGGTGTGGTGTGGTGTGGTGTGTAGTGTAAAGTTTCCTGCAGTGTAGTGTTCTTACATGTCGTGTTGTGTGATGTACATAGTGTAGTGTGGTGTGGTGTGGTGTGGTGTGGTGTGGTGTGGTGTGTAGTGTGGCGTGGCGTGGCGTGGCATGGTGTGGTGTAGTGTGTAGTGTAGTGTAGTGTGGTGTAGTATGGTGTATTGTGGTTTGGTGTGGTGAGATATGGTTTGGTGTAGTGTGTGGTGTGGTGTGGTGTGGTGTAGTGTGGTGTAGTGTGGTGTGGTGTGGTGTAGTGAGGTGTGGTGTGGTGTGGTGTGGTGTAGTGTGGTGTAGTGTAGTGTGGTGTGGTGTAGTGTAGTGTAGTGTAGTGTGGTGTAGTGTGGTGTGGTGTGGTGTAGTGTCATGTAGTATAGTGTAGTGTGGTGTGATGTGGTGTGTAGTGAGGTGTGGTGTGGTGTGGCGTGGTGTGGCGTGGTGTGGTGTGATGTGGTGTGGTGTGGTGTAGTGTAGTGTGGTGTGATGTGGTTTGGTGTGGTGAGATATGGTTTGGTGTAGTGTAGTGTGGTGTGGTGTAGTGTGGTGTGGTGTAGTGTGGCGTGGTGTTGTAAAGTTTCCTGCCGTGTAGTGGTACAGGCCAGCACACCTACCTCTTTGAGGAATCGGACTCGTCTTCAGGCTTGGGGGGGCGAGGGCGGGGGGTGGGGATGGCACTCTATGGCCCTTCAGGCTGGCATGCAGGTTCTCAGGCTTCAGGCGTTCCCAAGGCATGACTGCGGCAGACAGGACAGACAGAGCACAGTGGAGATTACAGCAGCATGCAGGCACAGCTTGGGTAGCAAGCAGTAACACAGCTTAGCAAGGCACAGCTTGCAAGACACAGCTTGGCAAGACACAGCTTGGCAAGACACAGCTTGGCAAGACACAGCTTGGCAAGGCACACTTGGCAAGAACCTTAGCAAGACACAACTTAGCAAGATAGCTTAGCAAGACACAGCTTAGCAAGGCACATGCAAGGACTTAGCAAGACACAGCTTGGCAAGGCACATCTTAGAAAGACACAGTTTAGCAAGGCACAGCTTAGCAAGACACAGACAGCTTAGCAAGACAGCTTGGCAAGACAGCTTAGCAAGACACAGCTTGGCAAGACACAGCTTAGCAAGACACAGCTTAGCAAGACACAGCTTGGCAAGACACAGCTTAGCAAGACACAGACAGCTTGGCAAGACACAGCTTAGCAAGGCACAACTATACCTCCCATAAGCAAATACAGTCATATAATCAACACGAAAATTCTAGGTATTAGGTATGAAGTGTGCGGTGGTTCAAATCCCGTTTGAGCCCAAAACTTTTACCCCATCCTTTAGACCATGAGTGGTGGTCTGGGTGCTAGTCTCTGATAGGGAAACAAATACAGTTGCAGACAGGCAAAAAATAATAATGGGTAGGCCATACATTTGTGACAACCCGCTCTCCCCTCTCCTAGAAAGCAGCCCGAATTTCAAACAGAAAAATCTGTTGTGACAAAGTGGTATGAAATAAAATTAAAAAAAACAAAAAAAAACCAACCATCCTACTTTGTGTCAGTATACATTTGTGACAATCCGCTCTCCCCTCTCCCAGAAAGCAGCCTGAATTTCACACAGAAAAATCTGTTGTGACATAAAGTCGTATGAAATATTTTAAAAAAACCCAAAAAACCCCAGTCTACTTTGTGTCAGTATGGGGAAGAAACATGCCAACCACACACATAAGTGCACACATGCACACCACCCCACATACATGCAGGCAACCCCACACAAAGACATACACACACAACACAAACGGGAGTGCATACACACACTCACACACACGCACACGCACACACACACACACACACAGAGCATCAATAGTATATCCCAATCAATAGTTATACCAACAATAAAAGCACGAAATCTCTAATCTTTTTCTAATATCACTTTGAGTGAACAGATTTAAAGTCAGTGCACACACACACACACACACACACACACACACACACACACACACACACACACAC
>JASPKP010003212.1:0-7500 GCA_030674155.1 Stramonita haemastoma | reverse complement strand
TGTCTCTTTTTGGACGATTCACTGTACAAAACGATGTGTGAAAGAAACCATGGTAATCTACAGCTGAACAGGGCTATAGTGCAAGCCCCTAGTGCAGCCTTTCCTTTTTCCCCGTTTATTTATATCAACGCCCTGCCAGCTGCGGGTCATGAACTTTGACTGGGGAACTAAAGAGACTGAAATGAGAAGCCGTGACCAGTCCCTTGATTGGATGGCTGCCCTTGTCTTCCCCTTGTCTTGTCTTATCCATATAATCAAAACAAATCAGGAAGAAGTCCCATAAAAATTTCTGAAGCATGAGCTAGATGTGGATTGTAGTCAGGTACAATGTGAAAATGGTAGTGTGCTGTTGGCATTTTTGTACAATGTAGGGATAATTTCACAACAGTAAAAGAGCCCATGGCATTCAGGGGCAGTTATAGGGCAAAAGTCTCATAAAGAAATGTGTCCTCTCTTCCACACAACCCCTGACCTCAATTAGTGAGTGAACTGTGAAAGTCACGTTTTACTGGAGCAATTCTGCTATGGTAAAAAAAACCCATCAGCAATACCAGAGTTGTAAATCCCCGGCAAAATTCTGTAGAAAAAGCCTCTCTTATAGAGAAGTAAATCAACCATTCTGTGCATTTCTTTACCCATTACTGTAGGCTTACTATCCTAGGTTTGCCAGGGATAACTTTTGTTGCCTTGGGTTCTTTTACATTTGGTATGCATCCCCCCCCCAATTTAAGTTGCTCATTCTGATTTTGGGGTGGTGTTTAAACTGACATATGTGTGCATGCTGTTTTGTAGTTGTTTTTTGTTGTTGGTTTTTTGTTTTCCGTTTGTTTCCAGTCCTACCAGCACAAAATGGCCTACTCTTTGGAAAGGCAGAAAGGGGTTTTAAAAGTGCAAAAGATGTTCTGCAGGTTTTCTAACAGAGGCCTTGTTTATAGTCTCATTCAAAGGACTGTGACATTCAATCTCCTCAAACTAGGAAGACAGGACAAGAATGGGAATGGAACCCAGAACTTCATGATTTTCTGGGTAGGTATGTGAATGTCTTAATGGTCCTTCCACCTTACTTTTTATTACATAAATTAATTATGCATCTGTTTACAACTTGTAACACAGAGGCAAAGGTATACAAATCCCTATAAGTATATTCTCTACCGCCTTCTTCACCTACCCCATTCTCTAGTCAACTGTTAGGGCACCACTGAAGATTTTGCAGCCAGCTTCCTCTATTAGGGACATAAAAACATAAGGGGAAAAGACAGGAAACAGGTGAGCATTGATATAGAGGAAGAAGAAGAAGAAGAAGAAGACGAAGACGAAGAAGAAGAAGAAGAATTGTGTAGAAGATAAGAGGAAAAAGGAGAGAGAGAGAAGAGAGAGAGAGAGAGAGAGAGAGAGAGAGAGAGAGAGAGAGAGAGAGAGAGAGAGAGAGAGAGAGAGAGAGAGAGAGAGAGAGAGAGAGAGATTTATTTATTCTTTTATATCGAGGATAACAGAATAAGCAATCATGTGCTTTTTTCATCCGGTCCCCGTGTGTATGCAGTTTTTGTAAATATTGTCATCTGTTCCCACCGGCACACGATGGCCTACTCTTACGAAAAGCGGAACAGGATTTAACGTGTGCGCAAGATGTTCTGCGTGCGTTCGCACACGGGGCCTCGGTTTAAAGTCTCATCCGAAGGAGAAAGAGAGAGAGAGAGAGAGAGAGACAGAGACAGAGAGACAGAGAGAGACAGAGAGAGACAGAGAGAGAGAGACAGACAGACAGACAGACAGACAGACAGACAGAGAGACAAACAGACAGACAGACAGACAGACAGACAGACAGACCAAAAGAAGAAGGGAAGGGTGCAGAATGACAAAAAGAAGTACAAAACAAAACAGACAAAAACAAAATTACACACACACACACACACACACACACACACACACACACACACACACACACACACACACACACACACACACACAAACACACACACACACACAGATGATAAAAGTGTTTTTGACTTGACTTGACTTGACTTGACTTGACACACACACACACACACACACACACACACACACACACACACACACACACACACACACAGATAGCAGAAGTCACACCAGGTGAAATCTTGGTCAAATTTATTATCTTTGTTCAAAACATCTGTCAGTTGTCAAAACAGGCATAGAATGAGCATGATGAAAATATGCAAGTCAGAAGTATGAAAATATAACACCACAATATCAGCAAATGTTAAAACAACACATTTGCTCAGAATTTTTTTAATGGGCAAAAAGGAAAAAAAACCCCAGATAACAATGAAAAAAAAACATTCAAACAATGTGAATTCATTGGCTTGAAGAGACTCTCTCTCTCTTCTCTCTCTCTCTCTCTCTCTCTCTCTCTCTCTCTCTCTCTCTCTCTCTGATGGAGACGGATCATATTAGTATGGCCACTAGCCTACACCTATGCCGCTGTAGTCTAGTGGTTAGGGCGTTGGACTCTAATCTAAAGGTTGCGGGTTCGATCCCAGCTTTCGGCTATGGCGTTGTACCCTTGGAAAAGGCACTTTACGGCTATTTTCTCACCCCACCCAGGTGTAAAAGGGGTACCAACCTTGTGTTGGGGGTTAACTCTGCGATAGACTGGCGTCCTATCCAGGGGTTAGTCTATGACTCTCAGTCGCTTAACGCCACAGAAACCGGGATAAGCACCGGCCTGATGAGCCTTAGGCTCAGGACAGACTTTAACTTAACTAGCCTACACCTAGTTTGTATTGAGGCCTAGGCCCTATTGACAACCTTGCGCCTGGTGAAAAGTGTTGAAGAGACTACGTGAAGTGACTGTTTCCAGTATGTGAGTACCAACTGCTGTATAAGTCGGGTATGGTTATTCCCATATAAACCTGAACCATGTGAGGGCCACATCAAACCTTCCCTCCCAATGTGGGCTGGTGGGTGGCTCTCCACTTTTCTTATGCTGTGACTTTTTTCTACTTTTTTTTCCGTGACTGTTCTTTTCCCTGATATTTCCTTTCTTATTATTTTTTTTGTTTTTCTGTTAATAGTTATGTGATTCAGTGCTACCTCCAACACACCTTCCACAATGTGACCAACAACTAGATCAGAAAGTGCTAAGCACTCATCATCATTAGAAAACATTCAATTCACTAGAGATAGTCGTCAGGTAAAATTCGTGGCAGCTCCCAAACACCTACCTACATGGAGAACAGTGCTACACAATAGATACATAGACACACTCAAGTCAGACACTGCAACAACTACATGGCATGACTTAACAAAATCAAATGAAATCATACCAGATCTGGACATTTACTTGGCTACACTTCCACCACAGCTTTACAAAACATTCCTGCAGCTCTTCCTAGACAAATAAAAACTACTGACAATCACAATATATCATTCAACAGGGACCATACTAATTCAAGGAAACACATGCCAGGAGTGGTTAGAAACAGAAATTGACATTTTAAAGAATATAGTATATAGTATATGTGACTGTGCTAGCAATGGAAACCCCACTGATCCCTCTTCCTCCCCTGCGTATCTGCCTGTGCCTGGAACTTTGCTAGCCATCACTGCACCTGCTGACCATGTGCATCTACCTGCAGGCGAAGCTGTGCCTGCCTTTACCCTCCCCCCAGTAGTGGACAGTTTTCCCCACATGTTGCCAGGAGACAAACAGTCGCCTGCACCCTCTCCTCATCCTCCCCCTCCTTCCTCCCCACCTCCAAGCCAGCTCCCTCAGTCGCCAGGAGACAAACAGTCGCCTGCGCGGTCTCCTCATTCTCCCCCTCCTTCCTCCCCACCTTCAAGCCACCTCCCTCAGTGCTCAGCTGATGCCATCCCCACTGAACCATCTCCCCAGCAACCCCAGCTCTCTTCTGCCCCTCCAGCTGACTCCCTGTGTATTGACACAACCCCCCTACCCCACCCCCTGGACAATGACACCTCTCACCCACGAACTCCCTTGATCCACCCTCCTACCCTCATCTTTACCACCCCCTCTCCATCTAGTCCCAGCACCACCCCCTCTCCTGACTCTAGCCTTTCTATACCTACTTCTAACCATCTCCCTCTGCCTTCACAATCAAGTCCCACGCAATTACACATCCACTCAAAATCTCCACCCAGTCTCGTTAGCTTGGCCACATCAACCCTACCCACACTCACACAAGTTCACTGCCAGCTGTCCGCAGCCATCTCCGCCATCACTGCCCTCAAAGCACAGGTCGATGCCTTACAGACAGAGAACAAACACTTACACCAACAGATAGAGATAACAGCCAGCACCAGCAAAGACAGCTCAGTCCAAACAAAAAAACACATGAAAGCCACAGAACAAACACTGAAGTCAACCATTGCTGACCTTACTGGGCAAAACGCTCAATTGCAGAAAACAGTTGACAATCAAGCCAAAAACCTCTCTGCTTTCAATGACTGGCAAAAGCACATTAACAAAGAAATCAACCAATTGAAGAAAACACCACCATCAACTACTATATCATACCCACCACACTCCAACAATCATTCAGTCACCTCCACTCCAAAGTCTCACACCAACAAACAAACAACAACCTCCAAAATTCTCCTAAGTGACTCCCTCTCTGACATATCAGACACCCCAATAGATGAAGAATTTATCTCTGCAATCCCCACTAATAATAAATTTTCACCCCTAGATCCTGACCAAAATCCCAGTCCCAAACAACTCCCCCCCTCCACCCTCCCCCTCCCCCCCACCCAAACGTAAACTGATGAAAAATCCAGTTTCTTCTGTCAACTCCAAAGTATCCCCTCCACCACCCCCTCCCCCAACACCTTTAGAAGCACTGCTGAGAAAGTCTGTCCCCACTGCCAGCCAAGAGTTACTCATTGGTGACTCTGTCCTAAATGCAGTTGGAGACAGAACTTCTCCCCATGGCGGACCAGCGAGAAACCTGTCAGTGCCAGGCCTGACCCTCCAACACCTGCTGAAGTGGCTATCCACCCTTCCTCCTTCTCCACACATCAAACGAGTCACCACACACAAGCACGCACACACAGTCACACACACAGTCACACACACACACGCAGTCACACACATACACACACACGCACACACGCACGCACACACACACACACACACATGCATGCAAACGTGCTCGCGCGCGCACTTCCGTGCGCGCGCACACACACACACACATACACACACACAGATATTGTAGCATTTATTTTACTCAAGTTTACTTGCTTCTATTTGTCTTTTTTATGGTTCAAGCTTTACTGATAATTAGACCTATAATTTTTTTTTTTTAATCCTCCATTCACCTGTCCTCACAAACACACCGACATACTTCCTCCTCCCCCCCCCCCCCCCTTTATTTGTCTAAAATCACTTTTTAGTGGATAGACCTTAAAAGAAAGACACACCTTCCATGTTGGCATCAACAACTGCTTACAAAGTGGCCCAGTTGATTGCACAACGTGGCAATGTGTGGTCAGAGGACTACACCAGGCTTTCCCCTTTGCCAGCATAAAAGCCTCTTCCATCCTCCCTCCTTATGGCCGACACCATGCCACCAAATCTGTGACTCCAACGCCAGCCTCTTCAAGGTCTGTGTTAAAGAGAGGGTGAATTACATCGATCACACCCCCTCTTTTCAGACCAACAGTGGGGCACCCAGGAAAGCCCTGTATAAATACATGGACCTTTCCACCCAAGTGCAAGTGGTATAGCAGCCATAATTAACAACTTATACCAGCTTCCAAAACCTCTGCTCCCTACTCCAACCAACAAGGACAACGGCCAGATGCAAAGGACACAGCTAGGTATAACTAACAGATGGTCTCACTGCAGCAACAGCGAAGTGCTACTCCCGACACCTGGAACCAAAAGGACTGCCAATAGTGTACCTGATAGGCCTACAGGTAACAGGTCCACTTGGCGGGACTTTGAGGAGCACTTCCCACCACTTCCTGCAGCCAGAACCAACAATGCCTGGGGCCTCCCCAGCACCACTCATTCACAAAACACACAGAAACTGCTGGAAAGCCTGCTGAATACCATCCAACAGGCCCTTCATTAGGCATCTCATTCATCTAAATAGAAAGTAAAGCCAGAAGTGGACCATCCCCAGCCGACACCCAGAATATCACTAGGAGAAACCAGATGTTTTTCCATCATTCCAACTATGTGTGTGTGTGTGTGTGTGTGTGTGTGTGTGTGTGTGTGTGTGTGTGTGTGTGTGTGTGTGTGTGTGTGTGTGTGTGGTCTATCTGTCTGTGTGTCTGTGTGTATGTATCTGTGTCTGTGTTTAGGTCTGTGTCTGTGTGACAGTTTTTTGTTTGTTTGTTTTTGTTTGTTTATTTGTTTGTTTGCTTGTTTGCTTTGTTTGGTTATATATATATATATATATATATATATATATATATATATATATATATATATATATATATATATATATATTATATATATAATATATATATATATATATATATATATAAGATTATTGTCGAGAGTCTTTATGTTTAGTTTATTCTTTTATCTTTTTATTTATTTTATCTTATTTTAATCATTTATTTATTTATTTTATTTATTTTATTTTATTTACTTATTTATTTTATTTAATTTATTTTCTTTGGGGGGGGGGGGGGGGGATAGTCTGTTTGTATTGGAAGAGAGGTTGTTGATTCTGTCTTGAGTTTTGTGGGTTGTGTATGTGTGTGTGTGTGCGTGCCTGCATGGGTGCGCGCGCGCGCGTGTGTGTGTGTGTGTGTGTGTGTGTGTGTGTGTGTGTGTGTGTGTGTGTGTGTGCCTGCGTGCGTGTGTGTGTGTGTGTTGTGTGTGTGTGTGTGTGTGTGTGTGTGTGTGTGTGTGTGTGTGTGTGTGTGTGTGTGTGTGTGTGTGTGTGTTTAGTGGTTGCTTGTGTATGTGTGTTGTTGTTGTTATTATTGGTTGATTTGTTTTGTGTGTGTTCATTATTATTATTATTTATATATTTTTATTATTATTATTATTATTATTATTATTATTATTATTATTATTATCATCATCATCATCATCATCATCATCATCATCATTATTATTATTATCATCATTATTATATTTATTTAGCCTTTATTGTTGTTATTGCTTGCCTGCTTGCTTGTTTGCTCATTTGCTGTTCCCTATTGCAAGTGGCTGTGGAAGTGTGGAAATATCACCTCATTTTTTCTACTTAATCTAACCCTTTATTTCCTTATAAGTTATATAACATATTTGGGGTGTACTTCTGTGTACTGTGTACTTGGTAAAAAAAACAAACCACCTTCTTTTATTACATTATACTGTTCTAATTTTGTGGTTTCATTTGCTTATTCTGTCATTCATTGAACTGGTACTGCGAAAAGTGCCCATAGTCAGAGACATTGAATGCTGTATAGCAGAAGAACCCACACCAGGATTTCCCCCTCTTCCTACCTGTGTAAACACCTGACCAACACTACAGATCTCTCATTATTGTGACAAAAGCG
>JASPKP010003211.1:0-20494 GCA_030674155.1 Stramonita haemastoma | reverse complement strand
CCATTGACGTTCGCTGAATGATTGTATTCACATCTCTCTCCATCATGAATAACTGTGTAACATCTCTGAGGAAAAATAAACAACTGATGTCTGAAGTTCTTATGATGAACTGGATATGTCAAAGCACAGAAAAAGAGCAAGTCATCATATCTTCAGTCTACAATGGCTTGGTAAAGCTCACACACACAAAAAAAGACAAATAAAAAGCATCAAAGAAAGACACAGGAGAAAAACCTAACACAGACCTGCACTCTTTATGGAGGGATACAAAAACATGGCTTCCCCCCTCATTTCTAATAAGATAAAACATCCATTAGGATTCAACTCTTTGGCTCAACTGACTCTAATGGGACGAGATAGCCTGGCGGTTAGAATGCTGTGCACTGCGCTCGTGATCTGCTGACCCAGGTTTAAATCTCGTTTGAGAGGATTTTTCCTCTGGAGTTCAACCCTAGTAGCGCTGAAATAACGGCAGTGGTACTAGGTGCTGCTGGCTGAATTAACAGCAGCCATTGTTGATTTGCAGTAGGGTGGGGTCAAACAACTCTTGATATTGATATGTAAAACTAAACTAAGTGTGTAAAGTTGTAAATCACTGGAAAGCTTAGATAACAAGCTTTTAAAAGAGTGAAATTTTTATAGCAGCATGTAGTGTTTATGATAATGTAAAAAATAAATAAAGTTTAAAAACTGCGCGTGCACTACCAATCACTGTTGCGATGTCGGTGACCCAGATTGATTTTAACACGATATGCAATGTTGTTGCGGTGCAAAAATGTCATAATTCGATAAATACTGTCTCTTGACATAAGTTTTGAAAAAATAAAGAGCTTCCGTGGCTTTATCGGTCGTCAAATACTCGGAAAAGTCCAGCGAAATGATCGACGCGATCGCGATCGTCATGGCGGTGAACACTTATTTCGTGCGAACTGGCGGCGTTCTATGACGAAAATACGACAATCGCTTGATTTCGTGTGATGCAAAGTACTCGACAGCATATAGAAATGACTTTAAAACAGTTATTTCGAAGCAGTGTTGCGTTAAAATAAAGTAAAACAATGTATGACATCGAAATCGCCCGGTAGCTATGAAGTGCTTTGGACAAAACTTGGCACCAGCTCGATTCAGTCCGATCGCGATCAATTTTTCCGAAGTTTTTCAAAAATATTTCACAATCCTTACCTTATCATCTGTATTATCGTTTAATTCAACCAAATCCAGCCTCTAAAACTCCTCATCGCCGTCAATATCGTCAAAAAACTCGAAAAATACTTCGAGTGATAAGAGCGCAAACACTTTGCCGCCATTTTGTTTTCAGGCGATCGACGTTCGTCCAAAAAAATTAAAAAATACACCTCTAAACCAATCAGAATCCTCGTTGCTTGTGACTGCGGACGACCTTCACCCATTTCTGCGGCCCTACAATGGCCTTCACGTTCATTGGATGACCTTTGAAAGCGAAAGAAAGCCTTCAATTACGATCACCGACGTCATCCCGGAATATTCCGGGAGCCAACAGAAATGCTGCACTACATCATTCCGGAATAATCCGGGAACAGCGCTACTAGGGTTAACATCATTTCCAACTCCACTCCTACCAAAATTTACAGTGATGCGCATTGTGCTTGTGATCTGATTTGGGTTCAAATCTCATTCAAGAGGATTTTTCCTCTAGAGTTAACATCAGTGCCAACTACTTTCCTTCCAAAAGTTCTTCCGATGAGACTATAAACCAAGGTCCGTGTGTGAACGCACGCAGAACATCTTGTGCACATGTTAAAACAAGTTCTGCTTTTCGGAAGAGTATGTCATTGTGTGCCAGTGGGAACTTTTGACAAAATTTACAAAACCGCTTCACACGGGGACTGGATGTAAAAAAGCACATGAGTGTTTATTCCATTATCCTTAAAATAAAAGAAAATAATAATTAAAAAGAATTAAAGTAATTGTGTGTGTGTGTGTGTGTGTGTGTGTGTGTGTGTGTGTGTGTGTGTTGATTTGTGGGAGCATGTGCATGTATATATAGCGAATAATACACCAAGTATATTAACAGCATCTTCCTGCTTAAGAAAGCAATACAAAGTGTTAGTAAAAATTACACTGACTTGAAATAAATACACAAGCATTGTGTAGACATGGACACACACATCCCCCCCCCCCCCCCCCCCCCCCCACACAAGTGAGGATAGACTTTAAATCAAACATCACACACACACACACACAGACACACGCACACACACACACACACACACACACACACACACACACACACACACACACACACACACACAGTGGGGAAATAACCTACAAAAAGACATCATAGACAGAAAGAAAAAGGGCACAAAGCAAAAGACTAACTCAACTCCACAAAATAACAAAAGGAGAAAGAAAAAAGCTATAAATCAGACTATTCGGCCAAGAGGCAGCAGACATTACCTGAGGAATGAGGTAGGCAGGACGACGCGACTCTTCACCGTCATCACCTGCTTCAGTCCATCCAACACCTGCTCCGACATGCTGGGCTCCACCTGTTTACCCAGCTGATCACATTACACCTTAATCAACCGTATCACAGTACACCTTAATCAACCATATCACAGTACACCTTAATCAACCATATCACAGTACACCTTAATCAACCATATCACAGTACACCTTAATCAACCATATCACAGTACACCTTAATCAACCATATCACAGTACACCTTTACTCAAGCATCATCTTTAATCAAGCACATCATATTACACCTTCACTCAAGCTGATCACATTACATCCTTACTCAAGCATATCACATTACACCTTAAGATCACACTACATCTTTATTCAAGGATATATTACACCGTAACCATATCACATTACACCTTTACTCCAGCATATCACATTACACCTTTAATCAACCATACATTTACTCCAGCATATCACATTACACCTTAATCAACCATATCACATTACACCTTTACGCAACCATATCATATTACACCTTTATTCAAGCATATCACATTGCACCTCTATTCAACCATATCACATTACACCTTTACTCAACCATATCATATTACACCTTTATTCAACCATATCATATTACACCTTTACTCAACCATATCATATTACACCTTTACTCAAGCTGGTCACATTACACCTTTACTCGAGCTGATCACATTACACCTTTACTCAACCATATCACATTACACCTTACAAAGTTGTGAGTATGGCTGCCTATATAAAGCTAAGCACTTGAAAAAAACAGTCATACATGCAAACTTCTCATTCAGTGGGCACTTACAGTCTCAAAGTGATTCCCAGGTGGGATGAGTAAGACGAGTGGATATTTTGAGTACCCCCCCTGGGTGTTAAGCTGAGGAACTTCCAACAACAACAATGCCCATTTCCCTGGTGCAAGGGCCTTCTCTGCCCAGATTGTTGAATGTTTGTTGTCAACAATTACTCTGTACTGCAAATACTCACTCCTGCTTGTTAAAGGTAAAGGTGTTTCCACAACCTATGCAGTCGCTGAGGAGTGAGATATCAGAGACCTCAGCTTCTCTAGGGGTCAGCATATTAAGGGCGGCACCAATCTCCTCTCCCTCGCTGCTTTACCTTCCCTGACCCATAGAGAGGGCGGGTAGCCATTTACAACTGGGTGAACTGGGGGACTGTACTAAAGCCAAAATGCGAAAACAGACACCCATCCACTTGGTAACCATGCTTAATGCTGCTTCACCTTAGTGTGGGGAAAGCGAGTCCTCTGACCACTGAGCTATCCAGTTCCCTTGCTTGTTACTGATCAATAAAATCTTTCTCCCCCCCCCTCTACAGTCTTTCCCCCCAGGTACTTTTCTTCTCCACACTCCAACAAATCACCTTGTTTTCACAGCAACCCTCACCTCACCTCACCTCCCCCACAGCTGTCAGTCAGTTTCCCCCACTTTCAGCTCCTCTCAGCTGCTAAATTATCCCATCCCATCCCAGCCCAGCTGTGGTCAGCTGGTGCTACTTATAGCAGGAGCTGACCACATTTGGACTTGGTAAAAAAAGGAGGGAGCGTGCTAAATTTAGTGCTCTAGACTGTGCCCCTTCATCACTCACCAGGTTTTTGATATATATATATATTTTTTCTTCACTTCACGACTCACCAGCTGCTGCAGCAGGTAGGGCAGGATCTCGTCCAGGGCTCGCTGCCCGATGTTGTTGTGCAGGTGGTCAAAGGTCACGGCTGCCACCTGCCTGACCTGGGGCAGGGGGTCACACAGCGCCCGCCGCACCGTGGGGATCAGACTGTCCGCAAACACCGTCACCTGCCACAACAACCACAGCACAGGTAAACACCCTCACCTGCCAGAGCACAGGTAAACCCCCTCACCTGCCACAACCACAGCACAGGTAAATACTTGTCACCTGCCACAGCCACAGCACAGGTAAACACTGTCACCTGCCACAGCACAGGTGAACACCCTCACCTGCCACAACCACAGCACAGTTAAACACTGTCACCTGCCACAACCACAGCACAGGTAAATACTGTCACCTGCCAGAGCACAGGTAAACACAGTCACCTGCCACAACCGCAGCACATGTAAACTCCATCACCCGCCACAACCACAGCACAGGTAAACATTGTCACCTGCCACAACCACAGCACAGGTAAACACTGTCACCTGCCACAACCACAGCACAGGTAAATACTTGTCACCTGCCACAACAACAGCACAGGTAAACACTGTCACCTGCCACAACCACAGCACAGGTCAGTCAAGACTTTGACATGTATGTCTGTATCCCATGCAGCCCTTTCCCTCACAGCCTTGCCTACAACAACAAAAAACCAACAAAAAACCCAAACCCCAAATCAACCTTCCCTCTATCACCCTCAGCACCCCCCCCCCCCTTTTTTTTTTTGTTTTTACATCTAAAAACTCTTCCCTCTTTTCTTTACCTCTCACTTCACTCTTCCATTTTTTCTTCGCTTCCCAACCCCAAACATCATCTTCAGAACGAGCGCATCTAACCTAATCCCTACCAGCAAACCTACCCCCCCTCCTACAGTTTTTCTTCGCTTCCCAACCCCAAACATCAGCATCTTCAGAACGAGTACATCTAACCTAATCCCTACCAGCAAACCTAACCCCCCTCTTACAGTTTTTCTTCGCTTCCCAACCCCAAACATCAACATCTTCAGAACAAGCACATCTAACCTAATCCCTACCAGCAAACTAACCCCCCTCTTACAATTTTTCTTCGCTTCCCAACCAAAACATCAACATCTTCAAAACAAGCGCTACAAACCTAATCCCCCCCGCCCCCCCCCCCAAAATCCCCGGTGGTCCCGATACTGACGTGTTCGCGGCTGGTGGAGCTCATGATCTCAGAGAGGCCGATGCAGACGCCCTGCCTGTGGTCTGCCTCCTGGGAGTCCAGGCCTTTCTCCAGGATGGGGATGATCTCCGGCAACACCCGCTCTCCGAGTTTCCGCACCAGGTCACCCAGAGTCCTGGCTGCCACCTGGGGCACAGGATGCAGCGTTGGGGAGATTATGGGTGTGGGTGGGTGTGGGGGTGGTGTGGATGTGTTGGGGTGTGTGGGTGTGGGGTTGGGTGGTGTCGCATGGTTTGGTGTGAGGGGTGTAGTTGTAATGTTGTGTGAGGTGGGGCGCTACTTCTACTAGTACTCACACAGTGACACACACACACATCATACATACCCCCGTCACACCCACACCAACCCATACACACACATCATACCCCCCGCCACATCACACACACACAGATCATACACCCCCCCCCCCCCCCATACACACACAAAACCCCCCCACCCCACACACACTCTCTCTTACACACACACACACACACACACATCACATCACACACACACAAACACACAGAGTAACACCCCCACCCCCGCAAACACACACACAAACACACTCACTCTCTCTCTCTCTCTTCCACACACACACACAAACACCTAACACTCACGGTGCGTTTGTCGTGGCTGGTGCTGGCCAGACAGCCCAGGAGGAGGGAGAAGAGGGTGGGGAGGATTTCGCGCAGCGTGCGCGGCGTGTTGTGCACGATCACCTTCCACACGTGTAGCGCAGACTGACGCACCATCAGCGCCGTGTCAGAACGACCCATGTACAGCCCCGACAACACGCGGTTCCTTCGGTCGTCTCCCAGTGCCGACATGATAGCCTGGGAAAGAGGGGGAGGAAAAAAAAAGAGAAAGGTTATTTTTTTGTATTTGACAGAATATGAGACTTGAGTAGGGTGATATATGAGGGAGGGAGGGAGAGAGGGATGGAGAGGGAGGGATGGAGAGGGAGAGGGAGAGGGAGAGAGAGAGAGAGAGAGAGAGAGAGACACACAGAGAGATAGGGAGGGAGAGACAGACAGACAGACAGACAGACAGACAGAGAGGAGGGAGGGAGGGAGGGAGGGAGTTGAGAAGAGAGAGAGAAAGAGAGAGAGGGAGTTAGAGAGAGAGAGAGAGAGAGAGAGAGAGAGAGAGAGAGAGAGAGAGAGAGAGAGAGAGAGAGAGGGAGAGAGAGAGAGAGTGAGAGAGAGAGAGAGAAGAGAGAGAGAGAGGGAGTTAGAGAGGAGAGAGAGAGAAGAGAGAGAGAGAGAGAGAGAGAGAGAGAGAGAGAGAGAGAGAGAGAGAGAGAGAGAAGAGAGTTGAGAGAGAGAGAGAGAGAGAGAGAGAGAGAGTTTAGAGATGAGGAGAGAGAGAGAGAGAGAGAGAGAGAGTGGAGGGAGAGAGTATGTGTCGAGTGTGTGAGTAAAAGAGAGCTGAGATGAGTCAGTGAGTGCAGTGTGTGGTTTGGTGTGATGTGGTCGTGATGAGCATGTGTGTGTGTGTGTGGGTGGTGTGTGGTGTTGTGTGTGTGTGTGTGTGTGTGTGGTGTGTGTGTGTGTGCGTGCGTGCGTGTGTGTGCGCACGTGCGTGTATGTATCCCACCCCCAACACACACACACACAGAACTGTCAGGCTGGCCGTACCTTCTGTGAATTTTCAGTGCCAAAGTTGTCATCTTCATCGGCTGTTTCGGTCGTCATTTTGCAGACACACCTGTCCATAAACAAACACACCTCACTTTACCACATCTGCTGGACACACCTGTCCATAAACAAACACACCTCACTTTACCACATCTGCTGGACACACCTGTCCATAAACAAACACACCTCACTTTACCACATCTGCTGGACACACCTGTTCATTAACAAACACACCTCACTTTACCACATCTGCTGGACACACCTGTCCATAAACAAACACACCTCACTTTACCACATCTGCTGGACACACCTGTCCATAAACAAACACACCTCACTTTACCACATCTGCTGGACACACCTGTTCATCAACAAACACACCTCACTTTACCACATCTGCTGGACACACCTGTTCATTAACAAACGCACCTCACTTTACCACATCTGCTGGACACACCTGTTCATTAACAAACACACCTCACTTTACCACATCTGTCAGTCTACTGTTTCAACATATATACCGTCCTGGAAATCTTTTCCCCTCTTCTTTTTCCCCCCCCCCCCACCACTCACCAGACACCTTGTAGAGCAGATCCCCCAGCAGCTGCACGGAGGAGTAGCGGATCCTCCAGTTGTCGTCAAACAGGCCTCGCTCCAGCTCCGGCAGCAGAAGCTCGATGGCCGTGTCTGCGTACTGAGAGATGATGCGTTGGCCCGCGCGCAGGGCCGTGTCACGCACAAACTCGCTCTCGTCTGCCAGCGCCTGTTGGTGGTACACAACACAGTGACATGGGGTAAAGTCCGGTAATGAAAGCGTGCTTATGAGCACACACGTACACATGCATGCACGCACACACACACACGCGCACGCATATGCACACACACACACACACATGCAATACAAGACAAAAAAAAAAAAGAAGCCAAGAAGAGAACACAATGCAAAACACTACTATGAATTACATGAAAGAGGCAACAGACAAAGTCTTTGGAATGGATTGTCTTGTCTCATCATTAACGCATGTCCCTCTGTTGTTGCGATTATCTTTATGTCTCAGCAGAGAGTTCCAAAGTAGGGACTGGAGTATGTCTCAAGACCTTTTTTATTGTTGAATGCCCTGACAACAACTAATGTCGTCTGTCATATGAGCGAAAATGGGTTGTGCTGCCGTTAAACGCCTAGTAAGTCAGGCCCAGCACATCCGACTTTGACATAGAATAGATTTTTATCTTTTAAGCCTTTCTGGGAAAAGAGGCAGGATAACGGACCAAGAAAGCAGAAAATAGACAAGAAGGAGGGGGCAGTTGGAAAAGGTCTTGTTTTTAGACACCAACCCTGATGTTGAAAGGTGGCTACCTTAATGGTGGGTAAAAACTGTCACATACACAAAATCTCACCATTGGTAAACAAACCTCAGACCTCTAACCAAGGAAAGAAAAAAACAACTGACACATGGTACAGAATACACAGTAAGATAAGAGCAATGTAACAGGACCATAACACACAGGATAACAAGGGGATGGGATAGCCTGGTTGGTTAGAACATCGGCTTGTGATCTGCTGACCCAGGTTCAAATCCTGATCAAGAGGGTATTTCCCCCCTGGAGTTAACATCAGTGCTGACTCCACTCCCCCCCAAAGTCCTTCAGATGAGACTATAAACCAAGGTCCCGTGTGCAAACGCACATAGGACATTTTGTGCACATGCTAAAACCTGTTCCACATTTCGAAAGAGTAGGCCTTTATGTGCCAGTAGGAACGAATGGCAGAATTGACAAAACTGCATACACATCGGGACTGGATGAAAAAAAGCACATGAGTGCTTATTCCCTTATCCTCGAAATAAAAAGATTCATTAAAAAAATTTTTTTAATGAGAACACTACAATACCCATCAAAACAGTATGTTCCTTTTTTTTTCCTCCACTCAACAACAAAAGATAACTACTACACCACCATACCATACCACACTACACACACAAAACTACACTACCACATACATACCACACCATCACCCCACCACACACAACACAACACAACCCCCCCCCCTCCCCCCCCTCACCTGATAGGGAAACAAATACAGTTGCATGCAGGAAAAAGAAAGAAAAAAAAAAGGGTAGGCACTGGCTGCACTTGTGGCGACGTGCTCTCCCCGGGGAGAGAGAGCAGCCCGAATTTCACGCAGAGAAATCTGCTGTGACATAAAAGTGGTTAAAAAAGTTAAAATCTGTCCCGAGCCTAAGGCTCATCAGGCCGGTGCTTAACCCGGTTTCTGTGGCGTTAAGCGACTGAGAGTCATAGACTCCCCCCTGGATAGGACGCCAGTCTATCGCAGGGTTAACCCCCAACACAAAGTTGGTACCCCTTTTACACCTGGGTGGGGTGAGAAAATAGCCGTAAAGTGCCTTTTCCAAGGGCACAACGCCATAGCCGAAAGCTGGGATGGAACCCGCAACCTTTAGATTACAAGTCCAACGCCCTAACCACTAGACTACAGCGGTGGCAGGGAGAGACAGAGCAGCCCGACCGAATTTCACGCAGCAGAGAAATAAATCTGCTGTGAAACATAAAAGTGAGTACAAAACTACAAACGACACAAGACTCATACCTGTAGGATGGAGGGCAGGATGGGGCCGACGTACTGGGAAAACTCGGGCCGAACACGGCGGGCAGGTAGATGTAGGTCATGATGTAGCCGTCTCGCACGCAGGGCATGATGTCGGTGCGCTCGGCCGTGGTGATGATGTCCTTCATCAGCTTGCTCAGCTTCTCCTGACCCATGCCCCCGATCACCTCACTCAGACCTGTTAGGTACATACATAGGTAAAGGTGAAGGTACAGGTAAAGGTAAAGGTGTCTCATAACCTGTGTGGTCGTAGGGGAGCGAGGCATCAGAGACATCACTTCTCTAGGGGCCAGCATGTTGAGGGTGGTGCCCATCTCCTCTCCCTCCCTGCTTTACCTTCCCTGACCCTAAAGAGGGCAGGTTCCCATTTACAGCAAACAAATAAATAAAATAGATATGCACATACATACATACTTTAAGCACACACACTTTTTCTGGAGTTAACATCAGTGCTGACTCCACTTCCAAAAAAGTCCTTCAGATTAAGACTATAAACTGATACCCTGTGTGAATGCATGCACACGCACAACATCTTGTGCACGCATTACAAACCCGTTCCGCCTTTTGAAAGTGTAGGTCATTGCATGCCGGTAGGAACGGATGACAAAATTTTTAAAACACACCCACACTAGTTATTATATATATATATATATATATATATATATATATATATATATATATATATATATATATATATATATATATATATATATTTTGTTTGTTTGTTTGTTTATATATATATATATATATATATATATATATATATATATATATATATATATATATATATAAATTTTCCAATAATTTTTTTTTTTTTAAATCCACATTAGTTATGTCATGTCTAGACATCATCCCTAAAGACATAATGCAGCTACCTTCATGGTAGGCAAAAACAGTCGCATACACACAAAGTCTAACCATTGGTGATTCTCACATCTCTAGCCAAGGACCCTACCCCCCCCTCCTCCCCCGAAAAACAAATAATTCATTCATTCCTATTTACCACCACCACCAACAAAACCAGCTCCACAGCTGTCAGTCAGTTTCCCCCACTTTCAGATCCTAATTACCCCCATCCCATCCAAGCCCAGCTGTGGCCAGCTGGTGCTCTTTATTTATAGCAGGAACTGACCACACATGGACTAGGTAAAAGGAAGGAGTGTCCTAAATTTAGCACTCTTGACAAGGCCTTACTGAATAATGTTGAATAATAAAAAAAAAATATAAAAAAAGAATAGTAGTAGGCACCCATCAGTCTGGGAAGACTATGGAGTTGCACTTTAGTCTTCAGAGCGCAAAGCCTGGGTCATTAAGTATGGAGGGCAAGATGTTATCCAAGCAGCAGACCCCCCCCCCCTCCACGCTACAGGAATGATCCATTGGAAAGGCAGTCACCGATACGAATGGTTCCAGTAACGTCGCAGAAGAATATAAAAGAATAAGTAAATAAATAAATAAATAAAATTTTAAATGTCGGATTTGTTTGCACGGTGGCGAATAAATAAATAAATTTTTTTTTTTTTTAAATTGTTGGATTTGTGTGCAAGGTGGCGAATAAGTACATGAATAAATAAATAACATTTTAATAATAAAAAAATGTTGGGTTTGTGTGCACGGTGGCTCCCCTCCCCTCCCTACCTTGAGCAGCCCCGGAGCGGTCGACGGAGCTGATCTCCGACACCAGTTTCTCCATGAGCCAGGGCAGGAGGTCGTTGAAGGTGCCCTCCCCCATGCCCTTCACCATGGCCCCCAGGGCACGGGCAGACACACTCCGCACCTCGGGCACTGGATCCAGCAGGCACTGCTTCAGCCCCGGGATCACCGAGGGCAGGTAGGGGGACAGGTCCTGGGGGACACCATCATCATCATTGTTATCATTATCGTTGTTATTATCACTGCTTCAGCCCCGGGATCACTGAGGGCAGGTAGGGGGACAGGTCCTGGGGGACATCATCATCATCATTGTTATCATTATCGTTGTTATTATCACTGCTTCAGCCCCGGGATCACTGAGGGCAGGTAGGGGGACAGGTCCTGGGGGACATCATCATCATCATTGTTATCATTATCGTTGTTATTATCACTGCTTCAGCCCCGGGATCACCGAGGGCAGGTAGGGGGACAGGTCCTGGGTAACACCATCATCATCTTCATTGTTATTGTCATTATCATTGTTATCATGACCATCTTCATTGTTATCATCATCATCTTCATTGATATTATCATCTACCATAATCACTGCTTCAGCCCCGGGATCACTGAGGGCAGGTAGGGGGACAGGTCCTGGGTGACATCATCATCATCTTCATTGTTATTTTTATCACTGTTATTTATTATTATTCATCGTCTAGCGATGAGTCATTCACAATCACGTGAGATGCGATGCGCATGCCCCACCACCACCTCCACCTCCCCCCTCACCCCAACTCTCACCCCCCTCCCCACCCCCCTACCCACAACCCCTCACCTTCTGGTCGGTGAGGGAGTACATGTTTCCCATGATCTGGGTGGCCATCTAAAAAAAAAACCCCCAAAACCCCACAAAAAAAAAACACACACAAAAAAAAACACCTCACAATAAACCACCCCCCCACCCCTCTCCCCACCAACCCTCCCCACCTCTCACCTTCTGGTCGGTGAGGGAGTACATGTTGCCCATGATCTGGGCGGCCATTTTGCGCGTCTCGGTGACGCGGTCCTGAAAGGCGCGCTGTATGACGGGCATGATGAGGGCCAGGGAGGGGGCATCGACAAAGTGCACGAACCGGGTGGCCAGCAGACGCTGCAGACACACTGTCGTGCGCTTGGTGGGCTCCTGCAGGGCTTCCAGCAGTGTGGGCACGATGGCTGTACACAGAGAGAGAGAGGTGTGTGTGTGTGTGTGCATGTGCGCGGTGCAACACACAGACACAAACGCATACACACACAGACACAGACATGCAAAGAGTGACAAACACACATGCACGCAAACACACACACACACACACACACACACACACACACACACACACACACACACAGATGCAGACACATAGACACACACAGACAACATGTACACACACACACAGTGCAACACACACAGACAGATGCAGACACACAGACACAGATTGACACACACACACACACACACACACACACACGTGTGCATGCACGCAAGCACACGCAGGCACACAACACACACACACGCGCGCGCACACACGCACGCACACACACACACACACACACACACAGAGTGACACACACACACAAACACACACAGAGATACACATAAAGATACACACAAAGACACACACACACACAAAGATCACCATTCATATATCTTGATTCATGGATACACACTAAGGCAGAAAGGTTTTTAAGACCGTTTGACTTCAATCCTCAAGAAGGAAGGTGGCAGGACGGTGAAAGATGTTCACCTGCCTAACAAGTAAACCCGTAGGTTCTGGGTTCGATTCCTGACCTTTCATTTTCTTCCTAGTCTGACGAAAAAGTCAAACTGAAAGTCCAAGTCCTTGACCAGCCACCATGGCACAGTGGTTAGTGCCTTGGGATATGAACTGGAAGGTTTCGGGTTCAACTCTTATAAGAGTCGTACAGATTTTTTTCCAGATTCCAGCTGGTTCCTACCCAGAGTGAGTGTACTGTGGGATTATTTGGAAGACTGGGACCACACAGTCGAGCTTCATCAACTTTTCAGGTGTGATTCTGAGACCCGGTTGACGCTGGGATATATAATGAAAATAAGCGTAGAGTACAGCCCTGTCAAGTAGTCTCAAAGCATGTGCACTTCCATGGCAGCATTATTTCATCTCTGTCCGATATCACTACTAAGTGGAAAGGTGTTAAACTGAACAATATTATTACATCATCCTCATCACCACTGATTATCATGCAATAGAAAAACTGCATCTCAATCGGTGGCCCCCCTGACTCTAGTCTCATGGTGACCTCAGATTTGGTTTCCCCATACACTTCTGTGCCTGAGGCAAGTTTGTGGGTTTTTTTAAAGCCTTTGGGGTTGGAGGTTAGTGGAGGGAGGTCAGAGGGACAATGTAATGGTATCCACGTCACATGGCTCTGGCTCTGTGACAGAGCTAATGCTGTCCTTAGTAGGGGGCTTGGTATGGTGGGGTCCTGCGTATGTTAGTTCAGAACGGGCATCACAGAACACCATCAAAAAGACCACCCACACACGCACACATACACACAACACAACACACCACACTCTCCCCCTTCAAACACATACAACCCCTCCAATCCAACCCCCCCCCCCCCCCCCCAAAACACACACACACATTCCCACACTCTCCCCCTTCAAATACATGCAACCCTTCCCCCCAACCCCCCCCCCCCCCCCCAACCCTCACAACTCCAACCCCAAACACACACACATTCTCCACACAAACACCACCCCACCACCAACACACACACACACAGAACTCCTGTAATCTCTCACACTCGCCTTTTTTTTCATTTAGCTAGTTATTTAGTTATTTATTTTATTTAGTTATTTTTTCTCACACTTACCTTTTAAAAAAAAATTATTTAGCTAGTTATTTTTTTTTATTATTTTTTTTTTTCTTCTCCCACTCACTGACTCACCTTGAATTTCAGGGTTTCTGATGACAGATCCGATCTGCTGCAGGGCCTGTGAGCCAGCGTTCTGCACCTTGGCGTGGGAGTCAGTCAGCACCTCTGTCAGCTTGGGCACGATGCTGGGCAGGCAGGCTGACAGCTGCTTGGGGGCGCAGAACGCCATCGCTCCCAGCAGCTCCACTGATCCTGAACACAACAGCATTGTCGTCATTGTCACCATTATCATCAGACCCTGAACACAACAGCATTGTCGTCATTGTCACCATTATCATCAGACCCTGAACACAACAGCATTGTCGTCATTGTCACCATTATCATCAGACCCTGAACACAACAGCATTGTCGTCATTGTCACCATTATCATCAGACCTTGAACACAACAGCATTGTCGTCATTGTCACCATTATCATCAGACCCTGAACACAACAGCATTGTCGTCATTGTCACCATTATCATCAGACCCTGAACACAACAGCATTGTCGTCATTGTCACCATTATCATCAGACCCTGAACACAACAGCATTGTCGTCATTGTCACCATTATCATCAGACCTTGAACACAACAGCATTGTCGTCATTGTCACCATTATCATCAGACCCTGAACACAACAGCATTGTCGTCATTGTCACCATTATCATCAGACCCTGAACACAACAGCATTGTCGTCATTGTCACCATTATCATCAGACCCTGGAAACAACAGCATTGTCGTCATTGTCACCATTATCATCAGACCCTGAACACAACAACATTGTCGTCATTGTCACCATTATCATCAGACCCTGGAAACAACAGCATTGTCGTCATTGTCACCATTATCATCAGACCCTGAACACAACAGCATTGTCGTCATTGTCACCATTATCATCAGACCCTGAACACAACAGCATTGTCGTCATTGTCACCATTATCATCAGACCCTGAACACAACAGCATTGTCATCATCATCATCATCATCATCTGATGTGATTTCTGACTGATGTTACAGCTCAGAGGTTTAAACCTTTCTCTCTCCATAGCCCCTGAAAACAACAGCATCATTGTTTCGTTATCATCATAATGGCTTGATCCCGGCCACAAATCACAAGTGCAGAGCCTAACCACTACGCTACCCTGCCCCCCTCCTCCCCCTCCAAACCCTCACACTCCATTCATACCTGCTTTGGTCCTCCAGGTGCAAGATTGCAGCATTCACACATAAAAGACCCAAATTTAGTGTTCTCAATGGATTGTTGGGGAGTGGGGGAGGCAGACTGATGTTAATCCTGGGGAAAATTCCTAAAACGGCACCTCCACGGTGGCTTGAACCCCCGGGCCATCAGACAACAAGTGCAACGTCAACCACTAGGCAGGCTACCTGCCCCCCCCCCCCCCCCCCCCCCCCCTTTTGCCAAGGACAAATTTCTTGTTGCTGTGGGTTCTTTATGTGCCCTAAACGATTATGAGTAAAAACTGGACTTCAGTTTATCATTTATTCATTTATTTTTTACCTTTGAGGAAAAAGGAATAAGCACTCACAGCTTTTTTTACATCCAGTCCCTGTATGTATGCAGTTTTGTAAAAACTTGTCATCTTTCCCACTGACACACAATGGCCCACTCTTACGAAAAGCAAAACAGGATTTAATGTGTGCGCAAGTGTTCTCATCTCATCTGAAAGACTAGCACCCAGACCACCCTCACGGTCTAATGGGTGGGGGGGGGGGGGGGAGTTTCGGCCCAAACCCCCATCCCTCCTTTCCTCCATCCCACCTGCTTTGGTTCTCCCGGAGTCCTCCTCCAGACCGATCTGAAAGACTGCACCCCGACCAATCACGGGCTAAGGGGGTGGGGGGAAAGTTTCAGGCCCAAACCCCTCATCCCCCCCTTTTCCCCCATCCTACCTGCTTTGGTTCTCCAGGATCCTCCCCCAACCGCATTGAAAGACTAGCACCCCGACCCCACTCACGGTCTAAGGGATGGGGGGAAAGTTTCAGGCCCAAACCACTCATCCCTCCATCTCTACCTGCTTTGGTTCTCCAGGAGTCCCCCCGACCACGCAGCAGAGAGGGCAGCACCATTCACTCCGTGAGCACTCAGGTTCCCCATCAACCCCCTTTTTCCCCCCCCCTTTAAATTTTGGGGGGGGGGGGGGCCCCCCCTTTTCCGGGGGGGCCCCCCCCCCCTTTTTTTTTTTTAAAACCCCAAAAAAAATTTTTTTTTTTGGGGGGGGGGTTTTAAAAGGGGGGGGAAAAACCCCAAATTTTTGGGGGGGGGGGGTTTTTTTTTGGGTTTTTGGGGGGGTTGGGGGGGGGGGGGAAATTTTTCCTTTTTTTTTTTTTTAAAAATTTTGGGAAGGGTTTTTTTTTGGGGGGGTTGGGGGGGGATTTCCTGGGGGGGGGCCCCTTTTTTGGGGGGGGGGGGGGGGGGGAACCCCCGGGGGCCCCCCGGGGGGGGGGGGGCCCCCTTTAAGGGGGGAAAAAAAATTTTTTTGGGGGGGGGTTTTTTTTAAATTTTAAAAAGGGGGACCTTTTTTTTTTTTTTAAAATTTTTTCCCCCCTTTTTTTTGGGGGTTTTTTTTAAAAGGGGGGGCCCCCCCCGGGGGGTGGGGGGGGGAAGGGGGGGTGGGGGGGGAAACCCGAAAAACCTTTCCCCGGGGGGTTTGGGTTTGGGGGGGGAAATTAACCCCCAAAAAAATTTTTTCCCCCCCCTTTCCCCCGGGGGGTTTTTGGGGGGGGGGTTTTTGGGGGGGGGGGGGGGGGGGGGAAAAAAAAAAAAAAAAAGGGGGGGGCCCCCCTTTCCCCCCCGGGGGGGGGGAAAGGGGGGGGGGGGGGCCCGGGGGGCCCCCCGGGGGGCCCCCCCGGGGGGAAAAAAGGGGGGGGGGGGGGGGGCCCCCCCAAAAAAACCCCCCCCCCCCCCTTTTCCCCCGGGGGCCCCTTTTTTTTTAAAAAAAAACCTTTAAAAACCCCCCCAAAAACCAAAAAAAAAAAGGGAAGGGGGGGCCCTTTTTAAAAAAAGGGGGGGGGGGGGTTTTTAAAAATTTTTAAGGCCCAAAAAACCCCCAAAATCCCAAAAAAACCCCCCCAAAAAAAAAACCCCCCCCCCCCAAAAAGGGGGGGGGGGGGAAAACCCCCCCAAAAACCCAAAAAAAAAACCCCCCAAAAAAAAAAAACCCCCCCCCCCCTTTAAATTTTAAAAAAAACCCCCCCCCCTTTTTAAAATTTTGGGGCAAAATTTGGGGGGGGGTTTTTACCCCCCCCCGGGGGGAAAACCGGGGCCAACCCCCCCCCCCCCCCTTTTTACCCCCCCCCCCCAAAAATTTTCCCAAACCCCCCCCCCAAAAAAACCCCAAAAAATACTTTCCCCCCCCCCCCCCCCCCCCCCCCCCCCCCCCCCCCCCCCCCCCCACCCCCCCCCCCCCCCCCCCCCCCTTTAAAAAATTTTTTCCCCGGGGGGGGGGGTTTTTTTTTTTTTTTTCCCCTTTTAAAACCCCTTTTTTGGGTTTTTTTTTTCCCCCGAAAATTTTAATTAAAAAAAAAAAAGGAAAAAAAAAGGTTTTCCCCGGAAAATTTTAAAAAAAAAAATTGACTTTCCAAAAATTTCCCCCCCCAAAAAAGGGGGAAAAAAAAAACCCCCCTTTTTTTTTCCCCCCCCAAAAGGGAAAACCCAAAACCCCCGGGCCCCGGGAAACCCCTTTTTTTTTTAAAGGAAAGGGGCCCCGAAAATTTAAAAATTTTAAACCCCCCCTTTTTAAAAAAAACCCCCAAAAAAAACCAATAAAAATTTAAAATTTAAAAAAAACCCAAATTTTTTAAAAACCCCCCCCCCAAAAATGAAAAAATTTTTGGGCCCCCCCCCCAAAAAAAAAAAACGCCAGGGGGTTTTTTTGGTTGTTTTGGTTTTTTTTTTAAAAAATTAAAAAAAAAAATTTTAAAAAAGGGCCCCCCAAAAAAGGGAAAAAAAAATTTTTAAAACCCCCCCCCCAAAAAAAAAATTTTTTTAAAACAAGGGGCCAAGGGGGGTTTCCCCAAACCCCTTGGGGGGTTTTTTAAAAAGGTTCTCAAGGGGGGGGCCAAAAAAAAGGGGAAAAATTTTAAATTTTTTTTTTCCCCCCCCCTTTTTGGGGGGGGCCCCCGGGGGGGGAAAAAAACCCCCCCCCGGGGGGGGTTTTTTGGGGGGGGGTTTTTGGGGGTTTAAAAAAGGGGGGGGGGTTTCCCCCGGGGTTTTGGGGGAGGGGGAAAAAAAAAAAATTTTGGGGGGGTTTTTTCCCCGGGGAAAAAAATTTTCCCCCGGGGGGAAAGGGTTTTTTTTTAAAGTTTCCTTTTTTTCCCCCTTTTTTTCCCCCCCCCCAAAACCCCCCAAAAAACCCCAAAAAAATTTTCCCCCCCCCCCCCCCCAAAACCCCCCCCCCCCCCGGGGGGGGCCCCCCCGGGGGGGGGGTTTTTCCCCCCGGGGGGGCCCCCCCCAAAGGGGGGGGGGGGGGCCCCCCCCCCGGGGGGGGGTTTGCGGAAACCCCCCCCCCCGGGGGGTTGGGGGCCCCCGGGGGAAACTTTTGGGGTTTTTAAAATTTTTGGGGGGGGGAAAAAGGGGGGAAAAAAGGGGGAAAAAAAAAAAAAAAAAAAGGGGGAAAAAAGGATTTTTTGGGGGGAAAAAAAAAAGGGGTTTTTTTAAAAAAAAAAAAAAAGGGAAAAATTTTTGAAAAAAAAAAAAAAATTTTTGTTTTGGGTTTCCCCCCCCCCCCCAAAAATTTTTTTTTTTCCTGTCTGCCCTACTCTCCTGTGCGGTGCAAGCTTCACTCACGCGCTCTCGACGTCGCAGCAAGCGCCACATCAAAAATAGACATGAATGCTGAGCCGTGTGCATGTCTGCTAGCGAGACTCCGTTCAAGGTGGGGCGCGTCGCGCTGACCAGCACCGCATCTCCCCTCACAGCCTTGCCTCATATCTTGGTGCCGGGTTGGGGTGAGTGTGGGTTATCATGTTTGGGAGGGGGCAGGTTTTCTTTCTTGTCCCTGCTGATGGCAAGTGAGGGTAAGGTGTAGTGTGTTGTTGTGCTTCGCATAGGGCAAATGGGTGTTGGATGGTGTGTTCCCCCGATTAGTTTAGACCATTGCTGTTTGCTGTTTTGTTTGGAGGGCCATAGCGTTGTTGATTTGCCAGTATAGCCTAGCTTCACCGGCTCTTTGTCATTCGGCCGGTCTAATTGAGCGGCTAAGAACTCGCTTCGTAAACGAAAAATTTTCCGCGTTGTCGCTCCAGTAGTTCTCAGACAGTCCAAGCGGCACAGCACTCCACAAGATTCGACATAGCTGCGTTTGTGTAGAGCATTTAGGCAGCTTTCCTGTCATGCCTCATAGCTCATTTGATGGGCGCCCCCTATGTTAGTGGTATTGCTATAAGGTATTCAAGCATCGCAACACAGGGCCGGGCGCATCAGCAGTTGCGGCAAGGCTCTCTCCCTGCACCTGAGAGATTGAGCGTGTCACCACGTCTCGAGAGACGAGTTTAAGTGCAGTGGACGGATTGAATTTTGTTGTGAGCGAACGAGAAGAGAAGAGGAAAAAAAAAGCCCACAACCTGCAACCCCACACTAAAAAAAAAAACAGATGACGTGTCCATGGATTTTGGTTGAGAAGGACAAAAAAAGGGATGTTTTTGTTAAGAAAAAAACAAAAGAAGGACGATTTTGTAATATAAAGAAAAAAAAAAGGGCATGTATTTGGGTGTTATGATCCACAGCTGTCAGTCCCCACCACACTTTCAAGTTCTTATTGGCTACAGCTTCTCTTGAACTGGAGAGCGGTCAATGAACAATGACAGCTATCTGCTGTTAGTTTTTTTTTTCCAACCCGTTCTCAACAGAAGAGGGGAAGAGAAAAGGATAGGGGGGGGAGGCGGGAGAGAGGGAGGGGAGGGGGGGAAAAAGAGAGGAGGGGGAGAGAAAAGGAGGGAGAGGGAGGATGGGGGGGGGGGAGAGGAGAGAGGGGGGGGGGAAGGGGGGAGGAGCAGGAGGGAAAGGGGGAGGGAGGAGAGAGATGGGAAGAGGAGAGGAGAGGGAAGGAGAGGAGGGAAAGGAGGGAGGGGGAAGGGGGAGAGAGAGGGGGGGGAGGGAGAGGGGGGAGAGGGGTGAGGGAGAGAGGGGGGAAAAAGAGTAGAGAGGAGAAAAGGAAAAAAGGGGAAAGGGGGAGACCGGGAAAAAGGGTAAAAAGGGAAGGGGAGGGGGAAAGGGGGGAAAGAGGAGCGGGGAGAAAAGGGGGGAAGGGGAGGGGAGAGAGGGGGATGGGAGGGAGAGGAGAGGGACGGGGGGAA
>JASPKP010003210.1:15000-20495 GCA_030674155.1 Stramonita haemastoma | reverse complement strand
AGGGCAATAGGTTGATGTCTGCAGTGTATGAGGCCTCAAACAGGGTGCAATAGGCTGATGTTTGATGTATGAAGTCTTGACATGGTAAAATAGATTGATGTTTTAAGACTTGACATGGCGAAATAGGTTGATGTCTGCTGTGTGAAGCATGGTGAATAGGTTGATGTTTGCTGTATGAAGTTTTGACATGGTGAAATAGGTTGATGTTTGTTGTATGAAGTCTTGACAGGGTGAAATAGGTTGATTGTTGTATGAAGTCTTGACACGGCGAAATAGGTTATTTTTTGTGTGTGGCCTAGATATGGCGAAACAGGTTGATGTTTTTCTGTATGAAATCTTGACATGGTGAAGTAGGTTGATATCTGCTTTGTGTGGCTTCGACATGGCGGTGTTGCTGTCCAAGGCTGTAGACCATCCTTGAGAAAATTGATCAACGCATCCCTCGTGTCTCCCCGACAGCCATCTTGGTTACGTGGTTTCCGATGTGGTGATGATAATGTAAATCTACAAGAAGAATAAAAAACGGAATGTTATGAATCATCCCCCTTTTCAGATCGTCTGACTGTAGATGAATCTACACGGAGAGGAGAGAAGAGAGAGAGAGAGAGAGAGTGAGAAGAGAGAGAGAGAGAGAGAGAGAGAGAGAGAGAGAGAGAGAGAGAGAGAGAGAGAGAGAGAGAGACAGACAGACAGACAGACAGACAGACAGACAGACAGACAGACGAGACAGAGACAGAAAAGAGAGAGAGAGAGAGAGACAGAGACAGAGACAGAGAGACAGAGACAGAGAGACAGAGAGACAGAGAGACAGAGAGAGACAGAGAGAGAGAGAGACAGACAGACAGACAGACAGACAGACAGACAGCCAGCCAGCCAGCCAGACAGACAGACAGAGACGGAGAGACAGACAGACACAGAGAGAAACAGAGCGAGAGCGAGAGCGAGAGAGGAGAGAGAGAGAGAGAGAGAGAGAGAGAGAAAGAGAGAGAGAGAAACAGAGAAAGACAGACAGACAGACAGAGATTTTCAAGTGTGACCAGAGCATACTCTGGGTGACCGAAAGGATGCCCAGGCTGGAGAACTTTTAACAACGTTGACGACCACAACACAACACAACACAGCACAACACAACACAACACAAAAACACAACCAAACCAACCAACATCTCTGAAAGAAATAGAATCTTCACTCACCAATGCATTCCGTGACATGACAGGAGAGCTGTGGTGATCTGAGGGCTGTCAGGAATCTCCAGGATGCAGTCTTCCTCTTCCCTTCGGTGCTTCAGCGCAATAGGTTGATGTTTGCTGTGTGTGTTTAACATGGTGCAATAGGTTGATTGTCACTGTGTGTGGCCTTAACATGGAGAAATAGGTTGGTGTTTACTGTGTAAAAATTAATCTACCATGGTGAAATAGGTTGCTGTGTAAAATCTTAACATGGTGAAACAGTTTGTTGTTGCTGTATGGTCTCGACACGGTGAAATAGGTGGATAATTGCAGTTTGAAGTCTTGACACAGACATGTTGCTGTCAAAAGCTGAAGACGAATCAGGCTGGAGAAATGTTGAACCCATCCCTCGTTTCGATCGATGGCCATCTTGGTTTCGTGATTCTGACGCTGTTGGGGTCAATCTAGAAGAAAGAAACAAGCATGGCATGTCATCAATCACCCCCTTTGTCAGATCATCTGACTGGAGAGAGAGAGAGAGAGGAGAGAGAGAGAGGAGAGAGAGAGAGAGAGAGAGAGAGAGAGAGAGAGAGAGAGAGAGAGAGAGAGAGAGAGGCCATTACTTGCAAGTATTATTAGATGTCGAAATTAGAAGTTCTTCGGATGAGAAGGCCCTGTGCACAATTACAGGACATCTTGTATACACGGTCTGTTTTTCGCAAGAGTAGGCCATTTGTGCATGTAAGAACGAATGAAAAACTGCGTGCACTTTGTATTTAGGCGCCTCTATTCCGGAATGTGGCCGCCATATCCAGTAGACAAAAACAGTGGCATACACGAAATCTCACAAGGTGAACCTCGGAACTCTGAGAAATATGGGGAAACAAATACTGGTATGGGGAAATCTGTTGGAGAACTAAGGGGCTGATAAAAATTCAGAACACCGCAGAATAGAGAAAAACAGTTTGCAGGGACCTTGAGCTTTGGAACACAACCGTTATAAAAGGTCAAAATTGATAAACTGCTGTTAAGTGTGGTATTCCACCAACTTACACTGTATGGTAAATGAAAATGTTTTATTTCTAAGTTAGAGCTTCACAATTCATTCTTAGGTGCCTGCTTGTACTGTCCACAGGTGGACAACGCATTTTTTTCATTAGCCATTGTAACGGTATAATTCATGCCCATGGAGAGGCTACTTATGTTTGTTTTGTTTTTTAAATTTGGTCCTTCGCTGATTCAAGAATATTATAGAGCTAGATTTCTGTTTTGAACTGCCAGCTTAAATCTGGAAACCTCCAATCCAATACAATCATGTTGTTTATAACCCCTCGACCACACAGGCCATATACGGGGCTGTCGCTTCGTATCTCGAAGCCTATATATTTTGTTGTTGTTGATTTCAACAAAGATGAAGGCTCTCAATGACAGTGATTACAAAATACTTACGCCTTCTGCTTCTTCAGTCTGGTCAGTATGTTGACTGTCAAGTCTTCACAGGTCTTGTTTCTTTCTCCCAGCAGGGCAAGTGGTCCGCACTGCAGCTAGGGGTCGTTTGAAATGACGCTTCGCAAATTCAACTTCACCACCCAGTTGAAAATGATGAACACTTTTCACGTGTAAGGTCAAAGTGTACACAGTTCAGCTCACGGCTTAAAAAAAAAAAAAGGAAACAAAGAAAAATCACACACACACACACACACACACACACGCAGAAAAAATGTTGGGAAAAATAGCAAGAAATTTGCATACTGTTTTTAGTTTGTTGTTGTTTTTTTGCTTATTAGATGGCCTGATGAAAAAAAGTAAATTTTTTGCTTACTCAATGCACCATCTGGAAATAAAATGTTGACTTTGACTTTTGACTTTGATGACGTTTCTGCTCTCTTCTATCTCTGTCTTTGACTGTCTCTGTGTCTGTCCCTCTGTTCGAATAATATGTCTGTCTGTCTGTCTGTCTGTCTGTCTGTCTGTCTGTCTGTCTGTCTGTCTGTCTCTCTCTCTCTCTCTCTCTCTCTCTCTCTCTCTCTCTCTCTCTCTCTCTCTCTCTCTCTCCAAATGTGTAAGCAAATCAAATCAATATAAGTTGACTGAACTAATATTATTGTTCAGAGAAAAACAATTGTTGCTTTTGTTATACATGAAAACGTCTTTTTTCTGTCTATCTACTGCGTTAAAGTATGTAAATATCACAATATACATTATTCATAACGATATGCACAATTTGTGATGTACGTTGGTTATATACTTTGAAATTTTACTCTTCTTGACATTTATTGATTTTTCATTACATTTGCATCAGCTAAGTTTCCCCTGTGTGTGTTGTGTGTGTGTGTGTGTGTGTGTGTGTGTGTGTGTGTGTGTGTGTGTGTGTGGTGTGTGTGTGTGTGTGTGTGTGTGTGTGCAGGCAAGGGAGTCTTTTATGACGAAGGCAATAGGTGTAAAACAACAAATAAACAAATACAAATCCTTGAGTGGAAGGAGGTGTGGGGGCAGCTCTTGGGAATTTTCACTTGCTGTTTGGTTCGTTTGTTTGCTTGTTGCGATACCTTCTCGTACCGAGGTAGATATCTATGTGCAAAACCATTGGTATTTTCGTTTTCTAGGTTGTTTGGTTTACCCTTTGTGATCATGTGCTGTTACGTGTCACAGATATATGGACCTTAGTGCCTTGCAGTTGTGTTTAGTTTTTGTATTGTGAACATTTTATTGTGCCATCTTCAGCAATATTGCACCTTCCAGAATTTCTCTTCCATTGAGAAAAAAATAGTAGGGATCAACACTGTATGTAAGAAAACAAGCAATTCTCATTTGATGATCATTTCCCACTTCCTCATCACTACCTAGTGTTAATATATGGCCTCCCCCCCCAACAAGTACACAGATAAATTTTTCATACCTTAAAAACTTTGTGAAGATCAGCAATTATTTTTCTTGCTTGGAATTCCATAGAATATGTATGACCTGCAAGCTAAAGCAGAAGTGTAACATGTAAGGGAAAAACCCAAACGAACAGAAAACCAGCACCCCACCTTCCCTCTCCCCTCTCCCCTACCCATCATCCCCTGACAAGATCAAGGGGGAACTATTCATGCCTTAAGATAGACCATTTTTCTTGAATTCTTTCTCTTTAACTGTTGACTGATCCGTGATAATATTAAAGTAGTTTTATGAGGAAAAACATCAATTTGTGAGATCTTTCAACGTGTGCCAGCAGGAAAAAAAGCTCTGATATATCTAACATATGAAACTTTTTGACTTCAGAATTGGTTCATGAGGCTAAACAAAATTTCATCAGACAAATCAAATTTAACATTACAGCTACTACCAATTACAGTATCATTTTGGAAAATGATCTAGGGAACAGGATAGTTCAGTGGTCAGAGCTTTTCCCAAGGCAAGATTAAGCAGTATCGAGCGTGGTTACCCATTGGATGGGTGACTGAGTGCGCGCTTTGGCTTCAGTACAGTTCCCCAGTTCACCCAGCTGTAAATGGGTACCTGCCCTCTTCAGGGACAGGGAAGTTAATGCAGCGAGGGAGAGGAGATGGGCGCCACCCTCAATATGCTGGCCCCTAGAGAAGCTGAAGTCTCTGATTCCTCGCTCTCCCACAACCACACAGGTCATGGGACACCTTTACCTCTTAAAGTGCGTAAACCAGCCATCTGAGAGGATTTGAATAAGTGACCCAATCTTTTCTGTACAACTCATTGCTCTTAACTCTTTCCCAAAACGTGACAGGCTAAGCGTTTCCCTCGCCAACATGTCAGCCTTTTGCTCTCTGAAAGCTTGTATTTTCACTTTTATTACAACACACACACACACACACACACACACACGCCACACACACACACACACACACAAACACACACACACACACACACACGAGAGGAGAGAGAGAGAGAGAGAGAGAGAGAGAGAGAGAGAGAGAGAGAGAGAGAGAGAGACAGACAGACAGACAGACAGACAGACAGACAGACAGACAGACAGACAGACAGACAGACAGAGAAACAAACAGTCAGAGGCAGAGAAAGGCACAGGGACAGAAAAAAATAAAACAACAGAGACAGAGGCAAACAGACAGAATTTTTAAGAGTAAGGAATAATTCTTTGCAAGCGGAATGATTTCTGTGAGCATTTAATGGCCATTTTGGAAATTAAAAATGAACACAAAACTCTAAATTAATGGGAATATGTACAATGCCGATGTTTGCACGTCATGGGCATATAACAAACGAAAATTGGAATAAATCATTGAACAAAACCATTCCATACCAAATCGCGCAGGAATAAGCAAACAATATTTGATATTTTTTCCTACACAA
>JASPKP010003210.1:7500-12500 GCA_030674155.1 Stramonita haemastoma | reverse complement strand
CAGCTATCATCACCTCAAAAGTGGGAATACTGCAGGTTGCAATACGGTACAATTATCACCATCAACTTTCTATATTGAAAGAATTTTATTATTCATACTTCTTGTTATTCCCTGAAGAGGGAACGAAGCAAACGCATGAAAATCCAACCAAAAAGGTCACGCTCCCTTCTCAGCCCACAGGCAAAATCTGTCCTTGCCACTTAGCTTACTTTCGATGTTTTAATTTCTTTAGTTCTGTGTTGTAATCTGTATAAAACAAAGCATTCACAGCTCAGTTAGTTGGGTATCCTACCCGACTCTTTTGTTTTGTCCTTTGACAAAACTATGGGGTAGTTGAGGTTATTCATGACAGCTATTTCTGAATCAAAGTCAAATTTTGCTTCTGTGCAATGTGTTCGTTTTAAAGCTAAACAATTCTCTAAAGTTCTGGTTTAAGAACCATGTTGAATGAATTTCAGAGTCCAAAATATTTTGTCTCTTTAACATTTTTATGATAATCAGTATATTATATCTCAAACACTCTCCATAGTGTAAAACACTCAATCCAAAGCACACTCCACAACAGCAACCATACACATTGAATACTGTGGCAATACAAAATGGAAACAAACGACAAACAGAAGGCACTCAGCATAAAATTTGTTTACATTATACACTTTGGGGCACCGACAGACTTCCTATTCACACAGACACTGCAAAGGTATTTCCTAAGTATCACATTTAATGCATATTCTATAAGAGAAGGCACATTGTGAGAAGCTGTTTCACCGCAAGTGAAAACCCCTCAAATAACAAAAAGTATCACTATAAACCAGCACCATCCTCTGTGGGTACCTGAACTCAACAGACTTACGTGCAGTCTCCAATCTCTCCGTAACAAATGATACTGAATCAAATAATACGTTTAAAAATACAGTTCATTGAGTACAATATCATAACTGCATAGCTTTCTTTCTTTCTTTTTTTGATTGGGTACACACGCATGAACAGATTGTCGTTTGTGTACAAAAGTGTAAATTCTCGTTTAATGATCATTGACATGTTGACTGTCCATTAAAGTGACATACATAAACCTCTTGTTTAGTGAAGTTTCCTCTATATTCACTGAACTGTGCATATAAAGCGTTTTTGCTTAATTATTTCATAGCATAATGATTTAAAACCACCGGTATTTACAGAGTATTTTGACTACTTCACATTTATTGAGTTTCTTGTTTAGTAAAGTTTACAGTATGTCCAGTTTACATTTTTATTTCATACTGCTGTATTTACACATTTTAGTTTCGTTGTTTTCTGTGTCTGATTTACAGTTTCAAGTTCCGTGGCATCTTACAAATGCTATTACTGAATGAATCGTTTTTTATCACACCTAGAGCAGTTTCCAGACATTGACTAACAGTATGCACACTGTATCCGCATCAGTGTATCACTTGCATAAGATCATTTACAGAGTATTTCTTCTGGCAGTTATATATACAATACTTATTTCTCGTTTGACACGACAAACAATATCTGTCAGGTATGTACAGTATGTGACGTTACCTATTTTACAGCATACAAGTATCTCTCAGATATTTACAGTACGTCCTTCACATCTTGATACAATAATATTACATGTTCAGTCATATTCACGGCACAAGATTATTACACTTCACACACGAGTTCAGTAAATCTCCACACACATAATAAAAATAATTAAAAAAAACGTTATATCATTCCCATGCAACTCAAGTTGAGCAGGACTGCACACAAAACAAGTTCATGATCTTCACACCAGTTCAGGAATCTCTACAATTCAGTGATAATTATACACAAGCTGGGATAATATCCGTATACCAGGAGCAATATTCTGACAAGTTTGTCTTTTTCTCTTCCCAGAGTTTTTGGGGAGAAGTGTTGTCCTTCACACCAATGTCTCTTGCTCGGTGTCTGGCACCTGTCTCTCAGCAGACACTTGCTGCCAATGCCTCCACCTCTCTCTCTGCCACTTGGCTCCCTCCCCCTCCTCCCCCTCTTCAGGCTGGCGGCGGGAATACCCGGTACCTGTGCGGTACCTGGAAGCAACCGCTGAAGGAAACTGCCGGAGAGCGGGCAGCTGGTGTGATATGTTGTACCCCCCTTCCCGCGGACCGCTCTCAGCAGGAGCCGGAGTACTCACACCTCCAGGAGAAGGAGAAGACGCCTGCCCCGAACTCCCGTCACTGGAGCCCCCACTGCTCTCCCGGCTGTAGGCAGGCCGGGCGGGACCAGCCGGCTGGGATAGTTGTCCGAGTAAGGTCTCTCCCGCACCGCGCCTTGTCGGACTAAAGGCTGCGCTTCGGAGTTCCCGCGGCTTCGTCTTCTGGTGACAGAAACTCGGGGACCATCGGCGGCATCCTGAGCGCTACTGACTGCGGTTGATGGCTGGGAGCCCATCACCGCTGTGGACGACACGGGTCTCCTCCGCCGAGGAGACGGGCAGGGTTCCGAGACCGTGTCTTCTCCTGGCGCTCCCCGGGCTTCCACGGACAGATGGGCAGGGTCTGCGGTACTGGGGGGCCCATCGGTCCAGGGGTCCGCGCTGCGGCTGAGTCTGAGGGGCTGGTGGGAGTTGGAGGCTTTCTTCTGAACCAGGCTGAGCAGGTCGGCGTCGCTGTTGGCTGTGTGGGCAGGGACTCCGCGGGTGAGGTGTCTGTTGTTGTGGTTGTGGTGGTGGTGGGGTTGTCTGGTTCTGCTTCAGCTCTGGAAAATTGTGTGGGGGTGGGGGGTCAAGTTTGATAAGAAATATTGGAGAGAAAGAGGAAGAGGGTACATAAGAAGAATATATATATATATATATATATATATGTATATATATATATATATATATATATATATATATATATATATATAACATATATATATATATATATATATATTATATATATATATATATATATATATATATATATATATATATATATATAACACAACACACGACAAAATTGACAAAACTGCATGCACATGGGGGTAAGGTAAGGTAAAGCTGTCCCATAACCTACGCAGTCGTACGGGAGCGAGGCATCAGAGACCTCAGTTTCCCTAGAGGCTGGCATGTTGAGGGCGGCGCCCATCTCCTCTCTCTCGCTGCTTTACCTTTTCTGACCCTAAAAAGGGCAGGTACCCATTTACAGCTGGGTGAACTGGGGAACTGTACTGAAGCCAAGGCGTACAAACGGTGACCCATCCAATTAGTAACCACGCTCGATGCTGCTTAATAATGGCTGGGGGAAAGCGAGGGCTCTGAACGATGAGCTATTCCGTCCCCATATTATGGAATGGATGTAAAAAAAAACACACACGAGTGCTTATTGCATTATGCTCGATATAAAGGAATGAATAAAATAATGAATAAATAAACAAGTGGGGATGTCATGTATAGTCATAGATCCCTGGGAACCGTACAGGGAAGTTTCTCCTGTCTTCTCCTATCTACCTTATGCTACCCAGGGGGGACGGGATCCATAGAACTTGTGGTCAGAACACTGAACACTGACAAAACTGCATACACACAGGGACTGGATGTAAAAAAAAAACCGCACGCGAGTGCTTATTCCATAATCCTCAAAATAAAAGAGTGAAGAAAGTAAACAGATAAACAAACAAATAAATAAGTAAATAAATGATTACACAAATGAATGAATGAGAGAATGAATGAATGAAAATGAATCAATCAATCAATCGATCAATCAATCACTAAATAAAAAAAAAATTAAAAAATAAGTGGGGATGTCATTTCTACAGACATATCCCTGGCATCCCTACAGGGAAGTCTCTCCTGTCTAACACAAATCCTCCTCCCATCTACTTCATACTAACCCCCGCCCTCCACCCCCACCCATCCTCCCAGTCAAAGCGGATGACTCACTCGTGTTCTGCAGACAGACGGCGGAGAGCAATCTCCAGGTTCTCTCTGTCAGCCTCCATCATCAACTTCAGCACCTCGTCATGCTGCGTGCTGGTTATCTGTAACACACGTGTGCACACATATAAGTACACGCACGCACGTACGCGCGCAAGCACGCACACACATGCAAGCACGCATGCACGCACGCATACACACACACGCACGCGTGCACGCATGCACACACACACACACACACACACACACACACTCACACACACGCACGCACACACACCATACCTAAATAAATCTGTCGGTCTGCTGAATTTTTACATCAACGAATGCGGCGCAGCATCTTCAACATCCGTTTTTTGTGTTATCATGATTTAGCATTGTTATGATTATGGATTTCTACATCTCTCCCCCCCCCCTTTCCCCACTGTTTTCGTCCACCTGCCCTTTTTTCCCTTTCACTTATCCTCTCTCCATCCCTTAAAAGCAAAATCTGTCTGTCTTGTCTGTCTGTCTGTGTGTCTTTGTATCTGTGTGTCTGTTTCTGTGTCCGTGTTTTTGTGTTTCTATATTTCTGCCTTATTGTACCCCCAACCCTGTGTGTGTCTGTCTATCTGTTAGTCTGTCTGTCTCTCTCTCTTTGTCTGTCTGTCTCTTTGCATGTATGTATGGCTCTCTCCCTGTCTCTGTCTGTCTGTATGTCTGTCTCTGTCTCTCTCCATCCCCATCTCTTTCTTCAAACACCCCTTCTCTCCCCTTCACTAACTCCCCTCTCTCTCTTCCCTCCAATGTCACTATCTAAAGCTAAAGTTGTTGACTGTTTCCATGACTGTGCTGACCTCATAGAGCTCAGTATGGTTATCGATGAGGTCCTTGGTGACCCCGATGACCTCTGAACTTTGCTCCGCCTGTTCGGCGCATTCGGCCAGCAGCTGTTTCTCGTTGACCGCTCGCAGACAGTGCAGCACGTTAGGGCCGAACAGCGTGGCCAGGTTCTGACTGTCCATCTTGTTGCCCGACAACTGTCCCCCACACAGGTAAAGAAAGGTAATGGTGAGATAGGTAAATAGAGGGATGAAATGGGTGTGGACATATACATTGATACGTAGAGACCTAGATACATGCA
>JASPKP010003210.1:0-2500 GCA_030674155.1 Stramonita haemastoma | reverse complement strand
CTTGTTTCTCCCCCCTCACACACTCACACACACACACACAACACACACACACACACACACACACACACACACACACACACATGACACACACACACAGTGACACACACACACAGTGACACACACACACAACACACACACACACACACACACACACACACACACACACACACACACACACACACACACACACACACACACACACACACAAGCATGTACACACCACGCACGCACACACGCGCACACACACACACACACACACTTACACACACAGAATATATTAATTTTCATATGAATGTTTTGTGAGCTTATAGGTTTCATTGATGATAATTTGTTGACAGAAGTGTTTTGTGGGTGTTTTGAAACATTTTGTTGATTGGTTTGTTTTGATGACGATGCAATTTGATGACGCGCTCTCTCTCTCTCTCTCTCTCTCATCTCCTCTCCCCTCTCTCTCTCTCTCTCTCTCTCTCTCTCTCTCTCTCTCTCTCTCTCTCTCTCTCTCTCTCTTTTGCTTCCTTTCCCTCTCCTTTCCCCTCCAACTTCCACCTTCAGATATTCTATCCTAGATTTATTATGGAGAGGAGTATTTTGGTTGTTATGTTGGATTCAAACTGTATTCTTACCATTTGAATATTGAAATGTGTTTTCATATAGTCTTTTGTGTTTAAAGGATTTTATGTTGTTGTTGTTTTTAATCTGTTTTTTTCCCCCCTTTTATGCCTACTTTGCTTGTTTTTCCCGCTTACACACACACACACACACACACACACACACACACCACGCACGCACGCACGCACGCACCACACACACACACACACACACACACAACACGCACACACGCACACACACACACACTCACACACTCACGCATTATATATTTGTAATGCCTTCTGTTTCATGGTCCTGAATATTTGCTATTTTTAAAATGTTTTTTGCTATGTTATTTTTTGTTTAAATAATTATCAGTGTATCCAGTTGGGATGACGCGTTTTGTTGAATGTATTCTGTTTTCTTTTTTTTTAAATATTGTTTGAACTGCTGCTGGTGGTGATGCTGGTATGTAGGGGTAGGGAGGGGGTTTCTTAGCTTTATTCCCTGATCAGGGCAAGGGCCGGATGAAAAAAAGTATGTAATGCTTACTTACTCTGTTACCCTTGAAAAATAAAGATTATTCATTCATTCTCTCTCTCTCTCTCTCTCTCTCTCTCTCTCTCTCTCTCTCTCTCTCTCCTCTCTCTCTCTCTCTCTCTCTCTCTCTTCTCCTTCTCCCACATCTGTCTGTCTGTCTGTCTGTCTGTCTGTCTGTCTCTGTCTCTGTCTCTCTCTCTGTCTCTCTCTCTCTCTCTCTCTCTCTCCTCTCTCTCTCTCTCTCTCTCTCTCTCTCTCTCTCTCTCTCTCTCCCTCACTCCCTCACCCCCACCACACTTACCTGTCGTGGACAGGAGACAAGAGGAGATCAGCGCTGCCAGAACGCTTGTGACCAGGATTGGCAGGAGTTTCCTCCCTTTTCTTAGGCCTCTGACGATCGTTCAAGATCACACGAGATAAAGGAATGCCGAAAGCCAGGCCTGTCTTGGAGTCTGGAAAACAAAAACAAAAACCAACCCTAGGTTAATACAATAATTATATCAATTTTTGCAACAATACCACACCAGTTTTAGATTTATACAGATACAAGATCTATGCTTATTCTTCTATATCTTTTTTAAGGGGACGGGATAGCTCAGTGGTCAGAGCACAACGCTTTCACCATGATAAGGTTTTAGGCAGCATCGAGCGTGGTTACCAAGAGGATGCGTGACTGTTTGCGCGCCGTGGCTTCAGTACAGTTCCCCAGTTTTCCCAGCTGTAAATGGGTACCTGCCTTCTTGAGGGTCAGGGACAATAAAGCAGCGAGGGAGGGGAGATGGGCGCCACATTTCGACTTCGGATAATGTTTGGAATAATTCTTAGCAATCCTTATTCATTTTTTTCTTTTTAGTAAAGAACCATCTGTTGATAGGTGTAATATTTGTTTCTTGAATTCGTTTTCTGCCCGATACTCACCCCTCAGGAGTTCTTTTTTCAGATTGTAAATCATGCAAAGTAACCATTCTTGGTGTGTGTGTGTGTGTGTGTGTGTGTGTGTGTGTGTGTGTGTGTGTGTGTGTGTGTGTGTGTGTGTGTGTGACCATTGAGTATGTCGTGCATGTGGGTTTATATCTTTTGTTGTTGTTTTTATTGTAGAGTTAAATGTCTTGCTCATACACATGGTTATAATTATATGCGCCCCGTGTGAATGAGCAAGCCAGCGTAGGCATGCGCGCTTAAACACACACACACACATACACACATATACACACATACACTAACACACACACTAACACACACATACACACATATACACACACATACACTAACACACACACACTAACACACACACACACATACACACGCACGCACGCACGCACGCATGCACGCACACACACACACACTAACACACTAACACTAACACGACCCA
>JASPKP010003209.1:0-20499 GCA_030674155.1 Stramonita haemastoma | reverse complement strand
GAGAGAGAGGGGGAGAGAGAGGAGGGGAGGGGGAGAGAGAGGAGAGAGGAGAGAGAAGAGCAAAAATGTGCCCTTTTCCCCCATGAAATGAGTCGCTTAGCACCAAACCCTACTTTTCTGTGGGAGCCTTAAAGGAGGTGGGGGTAAATTTGTCGTTTTTGAGATTGAAATTTTCTTAAAGTCAGCCCTTGTTCTACATTGTAGTGAAATATCAAGGCATCTTTTGTTTTCTGTTGCGAAAAAACTTATTTTAAAAAATCCCCAAGCCCTCATTCTGGCACCTATTGGATGTTTAATTTGTAAATTTCCCATTTTGTCATTTCCGCAGTTGCTTTCATGTTGTCATAACTTTGTAGAAAAATGTCCGATTTTTAATCTTTTTTTGTATTGTAAACAATTTCACTGCAAATTAATAACATGTCAATAACCAAAAATTTACCTCTGGTGCAATGCGATCATTATGTGGTGAACGTCACAAATGTTCGATCTGAAGTTTACACACACACACACACACACACACACACACACACACACACACACACACACACACACACACACACTCCTATCGGCTGTTAACCTCTCCTGAAACATGGGTCAAGGTCGCAATGGCTGACAGCTGATGTGTTGTGCTGTTGTGTCTCCAAAATTTAATTGATTCTAGCATTTCTGTGGTGCAAGGTGATGTCCAGAGTGGTGATATAGTATTTAGGACTATTCCTAACTTCGATGCGACGGTAATTTCTTGCTATATTACCCTGTATATTGTGTTATTGACTGAAAACGTGATAAAATTATTTAGAAGAAAAATGGCTGTCTTGCTGTTTTGATTTCAATGTTTATGAAATTGCACGTGCAACTGTATTCATACTGTAGAAGTTGCCGTCGGTGTGTGCTGTTTCTGCTGCAAACCTGTTTCTCCACTTGCTTTGAACTTGCTAAACCAGTTTTCTACGGCTTACTGTTTACACTGCGCACTGTTTGTAAACAAATTGAAACCCTTGCTGTCGTCATGACATGTCAACATGTCATGTAAACGTGCTGCAAACTCTCCTCTCTCTGACGACAAGGAAGAGAAGCGATTAAGGGAAGCCCCCTCTACCGATGATAGTGATCCTGATTCCACAGTAATCTATACTGACTATCCTTCTTGTACTGCAGTCGACAGTGAGAAACAGCCTTGTGATCCTCCAGTAATTGACAACAGTATATCTAACATGGCTTCCGAATCTGGATTGAAGAAAGAACTCCAGGAAGTGTTGTGTGAGCCAGAGATCATTGAAATGATCTCCAAGGTGGTTGCTGCCCAGTTCTCCGACATCCTAAAGAAAGAAATGGTGGCTCTGAAGGACCAGCTGGCGGCCAAAGATCGAGAGATCACCACACTGAAAGACAAGGTGGACGAGCTGGAGCAATACAGCCGTCGCAACTGTTTCCGCCTGACTGGTGTTCCGGAAACATCTGACGAGGACACGGACGCTATAATCAAAACTGTTGCCAAATCCATCGGTGTAGATGTCTGTGACGATATGGTCGATCGCTGTCATCGAGTGGGCTCGAAATCAGCTGATGCGACAGTGCCGCGACCAATATTAGTCAAGATGACTTCGTATCGATACAAGAAGCGACTACTGTCTGAAAAGAAGAAGCTGGCCCAAGTCAACCCAACGAAGGTTTTCCCCCGTCTCCAGTGGAATACCTCTGCACAGGTGCCTTCTGCCAGACCCCGCCTGTACCTGAACGACGACCTGACGAGGACCAGGGCCGAGATTGCTGCCATCGCCAGGGGGAAGAAGAAGAGTCAGTGCATTGATGACACCTGGGTAAAGGATGGTGTCATCTTTGTGAAAGCCCAGGGCACTGTCCACCGGATCACCACCAGACGCGGCATTGACGTGTTCTGAGGGAGGAGCGAGCCGGGGCGAGGATGGATGTCCCTCAGCATGTCCATCCGCCGAGTCAGTGCCCACAACCTGCCACGCTATTGTGTAACAGTTGGTTCTGATGATGGTTTTTCTTTATGTTTTTGTTTTGCTTTGTTTTGTTTTTTTGTCACAGTTTGTCGAGACCATCTACCGAGGTTATTGTGTCTATTTTTGAGTGAGTTTTTCCCAGTGATCCTCATTGATTATCTTGCTTCCGCACATTTTGTGCACTCAGAGCAGCGTGCCTTGTAAAATCAAAAAGTACCGTGAGGTCTTTTAGTGTATTCTGTTGTTGTTATGTTGTTTTGTGGTTTTTTCTCAAATAGTACAGACTTCTGAAGTGTTTGTGTACCGTTTATCATTTGTGCAGCAGAACCATGTGACAATCTTCGTTGAAAATTCATGAGAAGAAAGTCTCCAGTGAGTGTTATGCAAAAATTTGAAATGAAAACTTGAAAGCATCCCTACACACACAACAAGAAAGTTTACAGTGAAGAAAGATTTGTGTGACTGTTGTACATATGTGTGCATATGTGTGTGGATGCACATTATTTACCGCGATGTGAAATGGTGCCTATGCCTGTGCACGCTTGGGTACAAATGTTACACAAGTGTTACACTAGATAAACAGTGCGCGATTGCATGCGTACGTGTGTAGATTTGGGCGCGCGTGTATAAATGCACGCGTGTGCGTGCGTGTGTGTGTGAGTGTATGTGTGTGTGCTTTGTGTGTACATGCACGTGTGCATGGTCAAATGGAGGAGGTTGGTCGAGATTGGGTGCATGAGTTGTGGTGAGATGACAATTGGTTATTAACGTCATTTGCCGATTCATCTATTTATTTGAATTTGATGCTATGTCCTGCCGTTGTTGTTATGACCCATCATACAAACATAGAACTTTGTTTCACCTCTTATAAGACAGACTTCTTATGTTCTTGGTGTCACTCTATGTGTTGAGGGTTTTGGTGTATTTGTAATGTTTAACAACTGTAATGATGCTGTTAGTGACACTATAGCCCTGTCTGCTTAACTGAGAATGAACCATAGTAATTGTTGCTAAATTGTTGTTTTTTCTACTCATATTGGATATTATTTGCTATTTGATATGTGCGTGCGTGTGTGTTTGTGTGTGTGTGTTTGTGTGTGTGTATGTGTGTGTGTGTGCGTGTGTGCGTCCGTTCGTGCATGCACGTGGGTGTGTTGTATATGTGTGTGTGTGTGTGCGTGTGTATGTATGTGTGTGTGTATGTGTGTATGTACGCGCGCAGGGGTGTGTGTGTGTGTGTTTGTGTGTGTGTGTGTGTGTATGTGTGTTTATGTGCGGATGTGTGCGTCTGTAAACATCTATGAATGTAATGATATGTATGGCTGTGTAAGAGTAAGTGTACGTATGGATACCTAGTTGTATTTATGATTTACGACTAGAACTCTGAGCACAGCTGACTAGCAGGCCCTGACTACCATGGCGGGTTACCGCGCAGGAGTTAACTCTGGCAGAATTATTGAAATTCTGACAGCTGAGAATATGCAACTGTTAGGGATTGCCCTAATTAATTCCCTTGCACGCACAACAAAATTATTGCTATTTTTGGAGACACCCGTAAATTGTGCAGAGTTCTGTTTGTCTTTCTTTCCACTTTGGTGAAAAAAAAATTGCCAACAAGGTTCGAAAAAAAAAAAAAAAAAAAAAAAAAAGGAAAAAAAGATGTAAATAAGTCTGTCCACACATTAAAAGCTCAGAAGTTCTGTGCTGTACGTGTTAGAGAAACAACTATTTTCTTTTGTTCTGTTTGTTGGAGTGTTTATTTTCCTCGTAAATGTAAAGAAGGGAAAGATTCGCTTCTGTAAAGTTGTGGGTTCACATGCGTTGGGATTTTGCAGTATACGACTTTGAGTTCTATCTTTTCCTTCGGGGTGGCCACGTTTTGTTTCCATAGGATATTCCAACTCAAGGCGGATGACCATAACTATACTATGATATTTAGTATCCTCGTCAAAATATGATATGTATGTTGGTAAAAAAAAAAAAAAAAAAAAAAAAAAAAAACCAGTGGAAAAGGCTGTATTATTGTATGAAACCTGCTGTCATGAGATATTGCGGTGAGACAGTTTTGTCATGAACTTTTGTGGTTGTTTATGTTTTGATTTTTGCTTCCAAATGCAGGATTGGAGTGCATACTTACTAACCACAGTGTCATGTAAAAACAAAGGGGACACGACCGAGATCAATTGTTTTTCTATTTATGCTCATGTGCGTTTTTCTCGTTTTTTCATTTCTGGTCTTTTTGGGGGGTTTTCTGCATGTATCGGGCTGCGAGAGGCGGGGTGTCGTAGGACAGCATCGTGTGTACACACTAATGGTTCTGGCTACTGTGTTGTTTGATTTTCTGCTTCGTGCTGTGACATGACATGTGATGCTATGCAGCACAGGGCCAGAGTCGAAATGTTTTACACCAGGGCGCTTTCTTTGTCTACTCTTAAATTGTCATTTATCACAGCTGCTAATGTTGGTCCACTTCTTCTTCTTATACTGAAGGGGTCCTCTGTCTTACCATTAGTTCTTTTCTGTGTTACGATCAGAAATAGCGTTAAAACTAATAAATACGATTCTAGGTGTAATGATAACTTTTTGCAAGCTATAGATTTACGTTTAAGTGAGGCGCCAAAAGATGTTGGTCTGGTTGCCTTAATTCTGTCTATACTTTTCTTGGCTTTTCTTTTGCAACTTGCAGGCGACATCCACCCTAATCCAGGTCCATTTGATAATATGTGTAATGGTGGTTTATCTGTTATCCACTTAAATACACGTAGTCTTCGTAATAAACTTGACTTACTGCAGTGTGAAGTTAGTATTTATGATGTTATAACTTTGTCAGAAACCTGGCTATCTGAGAGTGTAACTAACGACGAGATTTTTCTTCCTGGGTTTCATCCCCAGTCAGACGAGATAGACCAGGTGATGCACATGGAGGTGTGGCAATTTATGTTAAAAATAATTTAGTTTGTAAACCCAGGCCAGACCTTAGCATACCTTCCTTAGAGGCCGTATGGATAGAAACAAAGTTAGGACAAGATGTGATTTTGATAGGATCTTTCTATAGACCTCCCAATGCAAATGTGCTTTACTGGGATTTAATAGACCAATCAGTTCAATTAGCCGGTAATACCCCCCATAAATTTATTATTCTAGGTGACTTTAATTCTGACTGTATTGTTCAACCTCCAGCTCATCTAAAAAATATAATGTCCACAAATAATTTATTTCAAATAATAAACCAACCGACCCGTGAAACTGAAAATTCATGCACCCTGATAGACCTTGTTCTGACACCATGTCCAAATCTTGTACAAACGTCAGTCGTGATCCCACCAATCTGTAGTGATCACTCTGTTCCAGTTGTTGTTCTGAAAAACCAGGTTAGGCAAAATAGGAAGTATAAGCGTATAATATATAATTATGACAAGTTAGATGTTCAGACATTAGTTTCAGAATTGAATCACACTGACTGGAATGCTATTTTATCTTTAGAATCGATTGATGCTGCTGCTGAAGCCTTTTCAGATCAGATTATGCATGTGGCTAGACTATGTATGCCTGTAAAAGAAATTACAATTAATGAAAAAGATGCACCATGGATAAATTCCGAAATTAAAAGACTAATAAAACAGAAAAACAAAATTCATAAAACAGCAAAATCTTTGAACACTAACCAGGCTTGGGCGTCATTTCGCCAATCTCGAAATAATCTAACTACAGTTATCAGGCAGAGAAAAGCAGAATATATTGCAGATTTAGACAGTCGTGTTTCTTCTCCTGATCGCTTTGGGTCTAAGGACTGGTGGAAGTTAGTTAAAACATTTATATCTAAAAAGGGAATGCCTCAGGATGAAATTCCTCCTATTGAAGATAGTGGTCAGGTGTATTATAGTTCATTAGATAAGGCAATTGCTTTTAATCAATACTTTGTCAAACAGTGTACAGTCGAAAATGGTGATGATGATGTTCCTACTATAAATGAATGCAATAGTCTAGCTAATCCGCTTATTGTAACAAAGGATGTGGTGACTGGATTTTTAAAAGATCTTGATGTTAAAAAAGCTGTCGGCCCAGATTTAGTGCATAATAAGATATTAAAAGCTGCAGCATATGTTCTTTCAGGACCTATGTGCTGTCTCTTTAATCGTTCACTAACAGAAGGTAGATGTCCATTAATCTGGAAGCTGGCTCATGTTACGCCTGTCTTTAAAAAAGGTGACAAACAGAAATGTGAAAATTATCGTCCTATTTCCCTTTTGAGCTGCGTGGGTAAGGTAATGGAAAAGTGTGTGCAAAAGCATATTTTTACATACTTAGTGACAAATAACTTGTTAACACCTGCCCAGTCTGGCTTTATTCCTGCTGACTCAACTACCTATCAACTTTTGAGTATTTATGATGACTTTTGTAAATTTTTGGATTCTAAAACTACAGTACAAGCGATTTTCTTTGACGTTTCAAAAGCTTTCGATAAAGTCTGGCACCGTGCACTACTCTGCAAACTATCTGCTATGGGTATTAGAGGTCAACTGCTCGCTTGGCTTACTGATTACTTAAAAGACCGCACCCAGGCAGTTGTTCTGAAGGGAAGTAAGTCACCTTATCTCCCTCTTTCAGCTGGCGTTCCACAGGGCTCTGTGCTTGGACCTCTATTATTTCTTATTTATATTAATGACATTGTCGATAATATCCAGGCAGAGGTTAAACTTTTTGCAGACGACACTAGCATATATCTAGGCTTAGAAAACAACAACACCAGAACAGAAATACTAAACTCTGATCTTAATAAAATTACTGAGTGGGCTTCTAGATGGAAAACTAAATTCAACCCTTCTAAAACTGAACTTTTGACAATTTCAACCCAAAATCTAGTACAAACATTCCCTCTTAAATTTGGTGATGTAACGTTACAAGAAACAGATTATCATAAGCACCTAGGGGTTATTATTCAAAACAACTGTAAATGGGACTTACATATAAAATCTGTTATTTCGAAATGTCGTGTTCTTATAGCTTGTCTTCGTTCCTTTAAATATCGGCTTAGTCGTAGATCATTAGAAGTTATGTATAAATCATTTATTATGCCTCATTTTGATTTTTCGGATGTTGTTTGGGACAACTGTAGTCAGAAATTAGCAAATGAATTAGAAAGTCTACATCTTGATGCTCTCAGAACTATTGTTGGTACTGTAAGAGGGACAAGCCACGAGAAACTTTATACTGAGTCTGGGTTTATATCCTTGAAAGAAAGACGTCGTCGCCATAAGATAATTTTGTATTATAAACTTGTTCACGGCATGGCTCCTTTATATTTGATAGATCGTCTTCCACATCTTGTTTCTTCATTTAATCCATATCATCGTCGAAATCCTTTAGAAAGGCAGATTCCACGTTGCAGAACGGAATTGTATAAATCCTCTTTTTTTCCTTCTGCCACTTGCCTTTGGAATGATTTACCAGAGGAAATCAAGCAGCAGAATTCCTTAAGTCTTCTTAAGCACTACCTTAATACAACAGACAGTATAGTGCCCAAGTACTTTTATTTACCCAATAGGCAAACAGAAATAATACTTTGTAAACTTAGGTTAGAAATGAGTGATTTAAAGCATGACTTATTCCGACGCCATTTAACTAACTGGTCTTCATGTGAATGTGGGGCCGCTGTTGAGGATGCTGCTCATTATTTGATAAACTGCCCTCTTTACCACCAGAGCCGTGTGGTCACCATAGATGTCTTGCCTGGTGACATAAAATCTGATGTTACAGCTTTATTGTATGGTAAAAATGATAAAAGTATACAAGATAATTATACAATATTTGCAGCTGTAGGGAAATTTATCTTACTGTCGGAAAGGTTTCATTTAGGATGACAATTTCTATTAGCAAAACAACTTTGATATTGTATGTTGCACATTCATGGCACGCGCGCGTGCGGCCTTGTCCGTATGCATGTGCGTGTACATAATATCATAATTGTATGTTTGTATTATTGTTTTCTGGTGTAAGCATGTTACTATCAGTCTTGCGATGGTGTTGCCTTGCATTGCCGTGATGCATCTACCCCCTTGTTATTGTTTATTCATTGTTTTTGTTTTTGTTTTTCTGGTATTTTCACAATCTTTAAATACTTACGTTATCTTATCATGTCTTATCGTTCATTATTTGATGCAATGTTGTTCAGCTGCAGCCTATCCTTGCATATATATGGATGTTTGAGTACCCATATAAGCTTTGCTTGTTGTACTCATATCATATACTGTTGCTTGTTGTTTTCTGAACAAATAAAACTGTTTAAACCAAACATGATATAATACACACAGACAGGGCCAAACAAAGATTGAAAAGACCTGATCAGTGTTTGTTTAAGATTTGGACTTTCACCTCTCTGCAGTCATGAACTGTACTGTGTTAGATATATGGGTGCACTGTCTTGCAGTACATACTTTGCTAAAATAAACATAAATGTATGGGTAAATGGGCTGTGTGTTTTGCATCGAGGAATGAAAGGAAAAAAATAACAATTACATCATTGACAAAATAGTACACATGGTTGCATGCATACACATTTGCACACTTGCACACAGAGAGAGAGAGAGAGAGAGAGAGAGAGAGAGAGACAGAGACAGAGACAGAGACAGAGAGAGACAGAGACAGAGACAGAGAGACAGAGAGAGAGAGAGAGAGAGAGAGAGAGAGAGAGAGAGAGAGAGAGAGAGAGAGAGAGAGAGACTCGCATACATGCAGAGACAGACAGACAGACAGACAGCGAGACAGAGACAGGGAGAGATAGCCTTGAACTAGTTTTTGGATTATGATTACTACTACATTATCACAACAGAATGTGTGTGTGTGTGTGTGTGTGTGTGTGTGTGTGTGTGTGTGTGTGTGTGTGTGTGTGTGTGTGTGTGTGTGTGTGTGTGTGTGTGTGTGTGTAAAATTCGGTCTGCGCTTTCTTTATAGATAGATAAGCTGTCACCCAGAAACACTACTCTCTCCAAGCAGGGATGAGAGCCAAAAAAGTAAGACCACAACACCCAAGTGTTTGCTAAGTATTGGCTTATTTATCAGACTGCTCGATAAGCCGTTCGGATGAAAGACAATAAACCGACGCCCCGTGTGCCAACATACGCAGAACATCTTGCACACACGTTGAAAACCCGTTCCGCCTTTCTGAAGAGCAGGCCATTGTGTGCCGGTAGGAGAGGATGACAACAAAATTTAATGAGAAAGCAGAATGCACACAGGTGTCGTGTTGAGACACCATCCATGAGGAAAAATCGGGGAATTGGAGTCCCTTGGGCAGTTAAGGGCTGTGTAGGCCTTGTAGCAATGTTCTGGTGACCCGACAACGGCACTGAAGCCATTTGTATCGGCTAGTGCCTTTCCAATGTACCATTCCAGCAATGTGCGTGTGTGCGCGCGCGCGCGCGGGCGCGTGTGTGTGTGTATGTGTGTGTGTTTGTGTGTGTGTAGTGTGTGTGTACATATCAAATTATATAATATATATATATCATATATATATTATGATTATTATATTACATATATATGCATGTGTGTGCGTGTGTGTTAGTGTGTGTGTGTGCGTGTGTGTGTGCTCGCGTGCGCGTTCGCGCGTGCGTGCATGCGTGTGTGTGCGCGCGCGCGCGCGCGCGTGTGTGTGTGTGTGTGTTGTGTGTGTGTGTGTGTGTGTGTGTGTGTGTGTGTGTGTGGTTTCCTTCCCTAGCTTTAATACGTTAAAAAAATTTAAAAACATTTCCGCAATATGATAGTGAAATACAAGGCAGCCAAGGCCAGGGTCACAGCTCCCCCAAGATAAATTGGTCCCTGTTTCCCCCCCCCCCCCCGCCCCTCCACCCCCCCCCCCCCCACCCATGGAACTGAAACCTGAAGTCAGGTATCTGGCTACCCCACATCCATGTCAAACCCCACACCGGACACCTTGAATACATCACACCTTGGCCACACGAGAAGGGAAGACCAGTGTGTGTGGAGATTTTAGGGTTCGTTATATGTCAGAATACTTTCTCGCTCTTGCAAAATAATGTCAGTGTTTTTTTGCTTATAAGAATTTTAAAATCTATAATCTAAATCTTAAGCAACAACAACAACAACAACAACTACAACTACTACAACAGCAGCAAGAACGGTGACAGTTACAGTAGCCACTGCAGCAGCAGCAGCAATAATAACAACAACAGCAATACATATCAAGCTATGCAGTATTCATCTATGGCCAATTTTAACGTCACCAGCCAAAAGCGCCAACATTAACGACAACAGCAATGCGACAAGTGACGTCATGTTGAAATCGTGGCAGCAGTTAACGTCACTCTGCAGATAGATTCTAGTTTACATGGAGATTTTCGTTCTATTTCACATGGAGATTTTCGTTCTATTTCTCATGTAGATATATTCGTTCTATTTCTCATGGAGCTATTCATTCTACTTCTCATTGGGGTAACTAATCTTTCTCTTTAACGTTCTGTTTCAAACTTACACGTCAGCTGAGGTAGTATGTGTGTGATCTTATGATTTAAACCAAAAATTCAAATATTTTTTCTTAGATCGGAGTATAGCACCCATTATGGTGACGGTATGGCCTTATATTTTAACCCCCCCAAATCAATTATTTCTTTTAAACCAATACGGTAATGGTATGATCTTATGATTCTAACCAAAGGTCGTTTATTGTTTTCTGAAGTCAGAATACAGCTGCCAGTATGGTGACGTATGTTATGCAGTCTCACAGTGATGTACAGGTGTGAGTATTAAGTTGTAGTGCATGCTTTGGGTTACCCCCAAGGCGCCCAATCCGGAACACATTCAACAACAATAAGAACAACAACAAGAGCAACAACAACCATCAGAACAAACACACGAGTAGCAGCAGCAACAACAACAATGATGATGATGATAACAACAAGAACACGAGTAGCAAGAAGAAGATTTGCGAAGAAGAAGAATTGCGCAGAAGAATTGTGAAGAAAATTTGCGAAGAAGATTTGCAAAGAAGAATTGTAAAGAAGGAGAATTGCGAAGAAGGAAAAAACGATTTGCAACAAAAAAGAATTGCAAAGAATTGCGAAGAAAAATTGCAAAGAAGAATTGCGAAGAAGAATTTCGAAAACAGAATTGCAAAGAAAAAGTACGAAAAAAAAAGTGCAAAGAAAAAGGAGATTGAGAATTGCAGAGAAGAAGAATAATTGCAAAGAAAAAGAATTGCAAAGAAGAACTGCAAAGAAGTAAAGGAAAATAAGACGAAGAATTGCAAAGAAGAAGAAGAATTGCAAAAAAGAAATGCTAAGAAGACGAAGAAAAAGGAAAAAAAAGAATTGCAAAGAAGAACTACAGAGAAGAAGAACAAGAAGGAGGAGGAGGAGGAGGAGGAGGAGGAGGAGGAGGAGGAGGAGGAGGAGGAGGACAACAACAACAACAACAAGAATGGTTTCAGAGAGGAAAAGAAGAAGAAGAGGAAGAAGAACAAGAACAAGAAAAACAAAACCGAGAAGACCAAGAACAAGAAGAACATAAACAAGAAGAAGAACAAGAAAAAGAGCTTTCTACAATATATTGCTGTTCACATGCGCGCACACAAAAAACCGCCCTGAAAAACAACAGGGCGCGGGCGCAAGCTCGCATGCATACCCAACCCCCTACCAAAGAGGTGCCGTTTGGGACAAAGACAGGACCCAAAGAGCCGTTTTCGGGCACGTCCTGCCCGGACGTTTGCACGGTTACAGACCCCAAGGCACCAGGACAGTATGGCACCGTATGCATACTCCCTCCCCTACCATCTCAGACGTGTGTGGCGCCGGACTTGTGGCGACACCGCAGCCCTCAAGAGCTGAGAAAGCTAGTTTGTAGCAAGGAAATCTGGTACAGTGTACGCACCGAAAACCAAGCAGGGCGCACAGTAATAATGACAATATACAGCAATATGATGCACCACAGCAAAGTGCAGGGTCCCCCCAACATGCGCGAACACAAACAAACGCACTGACAAACACCAGCGCGCGCGAGCGAACTCGCATGCATACCCAGCCCCCTATCAAAAAGGTGCCGTTTGGGCAAAAACGGGACCCAAAGAGCCATTTTCGGGCCCGTCCTGCCCGGACTTTTGCACGATTACAGACCCAAGGGCACAAGGACAGTATGGCACCATATGCATACTCCCTCCCCTACCATCTCCGACGTGTGTGGCGCCGGACTTGTGGCGACACCGCAGCCCTCAAGAGCTGAGAAAGCTAGTTTGTGGCAAGGAAATCTGGTACAGTGTACGCACTGAAACCCAAGCAGGGCGCACAGTAATAATGACAATATACGGCAATATGATGCACCACAGCTAACTGCAGGGTCCCCCCACATGCGCAAACACAAACAAACGCCTGACAAACACAAGCGCGCGCGCGCAAGCTCGCATGCATACCCAATCCCCTATCAAAAAGGTGCCGTTTGAAAGCAAAGACAAAACCCAAAGAGCCGTTTTGGGCCCGTCCTGCCCGGACTTTTGCATGGCTACAGACCCCAAGGCACCAGAACAATATGGCACGTATACATACTCCCTCCCCTACCATCTCCGACGTGTGTGGCGCCGACTTGTGGCGACACCGCAGCCCTCAAGAGATGAGAAAGCTAGTTTGTGGCAAGGAAATCTGGTACAGTGTACGCACCGAAAGCCAAGCAAGGCACATAGTAATCATGACAATATACAGCAATATGATGCACCACAGCAAACTGCAGGGTCCCTGCCACATGCGGAAACACAAACAACCGCACTGACAAACACCAGCGCGCACGCGCGTCTAGCATGCATACCCAACCCCCTTCGAAAGAGGTGCCGTTTGGGGCAAAGACAGGACCCAAAGAGCAGTTTTCGGGCCCGTCCTGCCCGACTTTTGCACGATTAAAGACCCAAAAGCACCAGAACAGTATGGCACCGCATGCATACTCCCTCCCCTACCATCTCCGACGTGTGGGCTGGACTTGTGGCGAACACCGCAGCCCTCAAGAGCTGAGAAAGCTTGTTTGTGGCAAGGAAATCTGGTACAGTATACGCACCGAAAACAAACCAGGGCGCATAGTCCTAATGACAATAACAGCAATCTGATGCACCACAGCAAACTGCAGGGACCTTGCCACATGACGCACAGACCCCAAGGCACCAGGACAGTATGGCACCGTATGCATACTCCCTCCCCTACCATCTCCGACGTGTGTGGCGCCGGACTTGTGGCGACACCGCAGCCCTCAAGAGCTGAGAAAGCTAGTTTGTGGCAAGGAAATCTGGTACAGTGTACGCATCGAAAACCAAGCAGGGTGCCCAATAATAATGACAATATACAGAAATATGATGCACCACAGCAAACTGCAGGGTCCCCGACACATATGCGCACACAAACAAACGCACTGACAAACACCAGCGCGCGCATGCGTATTCGCATGAATTCCAAACCCCTTACGAAAGAGGTTCCGTTTGGGCAAAGACGCGACCCAAAAAGCTGTTTTCGGGCCCGTTCCTGCTCGGACTTTTGCACGGTTACAGACCCCAATGCACCAGAACAGTATGGCAGCGTATGCATACTCCCTCCCCTACCTTCTCCGACGTATGTGGCGCCGGACTTGTGGCGACACCGCAGCCTTAAAAAGCTGAGAAAGCTAGTTTGTGGCATGGAAATCTGGTACAGTGTACGCACCGAAAACAAAGCAGGGCACACAGTATTAATAACAATATACAGCAACATGATGCACCACAGCAAACTGCAGGGTCCCCGACACATGCACGAACACAAACAAATGCATTGACATACACCAGCGTGCGCGCGTGCACGCATGCATACCCAACCCAACTCAAAAAGGTGCCATTAAAGGCAAAAACGGCACCCAAAGATGCCGTTTTCGGGCTCGTCCTGCCCGGACATTTGCATGGTTACATACCCCAAGGCTCCAGGACAGTATGGCACTGTATGCATACTCCCTCCCCTACCATCTCCGACGTATGTGGCGCCGGACTTGTGGCGACACCGCAGCCCTCAAGAGCTGAGAAAGCTAGTTTGTGGCAAGGAAATCTGGTACAGTGTACACACCGAAAACCAAGCAGGGCGCACAGTAATAATGACAATATACAGCAATATGATGCACCACAGCAAACTGAAGGGTCCCCCCCCCCACATGCACGCACACAAACAAACGCACTGACAAACACCATCGCACGCTTGCGTGCTAGCATGCATACCCAACCCCCTACCAAAAAGGTACTGTTTGGGGCAAAGACGGGACCCAAAGAGCCGTTTTGGGGCACGTCCTGCCCGGACTTTTGGATGGTTACAGACCCCAAGGCACCAGGACAGTATGGCACCGTATGCATACTCCTTCCCCTACCATCTCCGACGTGTGTGTCGCCGGACTTGTGGCGACACCGCAGCCCTCAAGAGCTGAGAAAGCTAGTTTGTGGCAAGGAAATCTGGTACAGTGTATGCACCGAAACCCAAGCAGCGTGCACAGTAATAATGACAATATACAGCAATATGATGCACCACAGCCAACTGCAGGGTCCCCGACACATGCACGAGCACAAACAAACGCACTGACAAACACCAGCGCGTCCTCGCATGCATACCCAACCCCCTACCAAAAAGCTACCGTTTGGGGCGAAGACGGGACCCAAATAGCCGTTTTCGGGCACGTCCTGCCCGGACTTTTGCACGGTTTCAGACTCCAAGGCACCAGGACAGTATGGCACTGTATGCATACTCCCTCTCCTATCATCTCCAACGTGTGTGGTGCCGGACTTGTTTTCCGACACCGCAGCCTTAAAGAGCTGAGAAAGCTAGTTTGTGGCAGTGAAATCTTGTACAGTGTACGTACTGAAAACCAAGCAGGGCGAACAGTAATAATGACAATATACAGCAATATGATGCACCATAGCAAACTCCAGGGTCCCCGACACATGCGCGCACACAAACAAATGCACTGACAAACACAAGCGCGTGCGCGCGTGTTCGCATGCATACCCAATCCCCCATCAAAAAGGTGCCGTTTGGGGCAAATACGGGACCCAAAGAGTTGTTTTCAGGCCCGTACTTCCCGGACTTTTGCACGGTTACAGACCCCAAGGCACCAGGACAGTATGGCAATGTATGCATACTCCGTCCCCTACCATCTCCGACGTGTCTGACGCCGGACTTGTGGCGACACCGCAGCCCTCAAGAGCTGAGAAAGCTAGTTTATGGCAAGGAAATCTGGTACAGTGTACGCACTGAAAACCAAGCAGGGCGCACAGTAATAATGACAATATACAGCAATATGATGCACCACATCAAACTGCAGGGTCCCTGCCACATGCGCAAACACAAACAGCCGCACTGACAAACACCAGCGTGCACGCGTGTGCTAGCATGCATACCCAACCTCCTTCGAAAGAGGTGCCGTTTGGGGCAAAGACGGGACCGAAAGAGTATGTGTCGCAGTTTGCTGTGGTGCATCATATTGCTGTATATTGTCGTTATTACTGTGTGCCCTGCTTGGTTTTCGGTGCGTACACTGTACCAGATTTCCATGCCACAAACTAGCTTTCTCAGCTCTTGAGGGCTGCGGTATCGCCACAAGTCCGGCGCCACACACGTCGGAGATGGTAGGGGAGGGAGTATGCATACGGTGCCATACTGTCCTGGTGCATTGGGGTCTGTAACCATGCAAAAGTCCGAGCAGGACGGGCCCGAAAACGGCTTTTTGGGTCGCGTCTTTGCCCCAAACGGAACCTCTTTCGTAAGGGGTTTGAATTCATGCGAACACTCGTGCGCGCGCTGGTGTTTGTCAGTGCGTTTGTTTGTGTGCGCGTATGTGTCGGGGACCCTGCAGTTTGCTGTGGTGCGTCATATTTCTGTATATTGTCATTATTATTGGGCACCCTGCTTGGTTTTCGGTGCGTACACTGTACATACATACCCAACCACATGCATACCCAACCCCCTACTAAAAAGGTACCGTTTGGGGCCAAGATGGGACCCAAAGAGCCGTTTTCGGGCCGTCCTGCCCGGACTTTTTCACGGTTACAGACCCCAAGGCACCAGGACAGTATGGCACCGTATGCATACTCCCTCCCCTACCATCTCCGACGTGTGTGTCGCCGGACTTGTGGCGACACAGCAGCCCTCAAGAGCTGAGAAAGCTAGTTCGTGGCAAGGAAATCGGGTACAGTGTATGCGCCGAACTGAGTGAGTGAGTGAGTGAGTGAACTGGAGGAACTGTACTGAAGCCAATGCGCGCAATCGGTCACCCATCCACTTGGCAACCACACTCGAGGCCGCTTAACTTGACTGGGCGAAAGCGAGCGCTCTGACCACTGAGATATCGCGCCCCCTGCCTCCACTAGGACTGTAAATAAATTCAAACTGACTGAATTCTGATGAGCTGTTGATGCTTACATCCTTCGGATGAGACTATAAACCGAGCTAGGTCCCCTGTGCGAATGCACGCTGAATATCTTGCACACACGTTAAAACCCCTTCTGTTTAAAAACAAAACAAGGGTAGACCGTTGTGCCGGTGGGAACAGATGACAAACTTGACAAAAACTGCATACACACGGGGACTGAATGTACAAAAAAGCTCACGAGTGCTTATTACATTATCCTAAGGGGTAAAGGGGGGACGAGATAGCCTAGTGGTCAGAACATTTCGCTGGCAATTTGACGACCCGGGTTCAATTACGGTCGAGGAGATTTTTCTCCTGGAGTTAACATCAGTGCTGACTCCAATCTCCCCAAAAGTCCTTCGGATGAGACTATAAACCGAGGCCCGTGTGCGAACGCAAGCAGAACATCTTGCGCACACGTTAAATTCTGTTCCGCTTTTCGTAAGAGTAGGCCATCGTGTACCGGTGGGAACAGTTGACATTTACAATACTGCATACACACGGGATGTAAAAAAGCAGAGTGTTTATCCCATTATCCTCGATATAAACTAATTAATTAATTAATTGATTAATTAATCAATTGATTAATCGTCAATATAACAGATTAAAATAAATGAATAAATAAACCAGGCACCTCCACAGGAATTTACCAAAATCAAACTAAACTGTGATGGCTAGCGGATGCTTACAGACTCTAAATAAGCGGGAATTTAATATAATCTTTTTTTTTCCCTAAAGATGATATGCTAAGAATGTGTGCTCATATGAATCGCTGGTCTGAACTTGGAACTTTTTCCCAATCCATGAGACAGGACTGGTGGTTTGGATGCAAGTCTTTTGGATGAGACAATAAACCAAAGTCCCATGTGCAGGACACGTCATGGTATTTTCTACAGCGCTGAATCTTGTAAAGCGAAGCATCAAAGCCCTTGCTTTGAAATCATTCCTGCTCAGGAGTGGGCTCATAACTTAAATTATCAGATTTTAAATTCACATGCACGCACACAAACACACACGCACGCATGCACACACACACAATACACTATAAACCGAGGCCCCCATGTGCGAACGCACACAGAAAATCTTGTGCACACATTAAATCCTGTTCCGTTTTTCGTAAGAGTAGGCCATCGTGCCGGTGGGAACAGAACACATTTACAAAAACGGCATACACACGGGAACTGGATGTAAAAAAGCACATTAGTGCTCATCCATTATCCTCGATATAAAGAATACAAATAAATAAATGTGCACACACACACATACGTGCACACCACTACACACATACACACACACATACATACACACACGCGCGCGCGCACGCGCACGCACACACAAAGTTGTGAGAAAGCAAGTTTTTATTTTTCAAAGTCACATGTCAGAAAGAATAAAGTCAATATTTTAGCATTTGATTTGTTTTTAAACATCACACACTTAAAACATGCATTATTGAAAAAGATGTTACACATAAAAATGAGATGACAGTTCAAAACACTAATACTTCCACCAAGAATTCAAAATGTAAGAAAAAAAAATCCCAAATAAACACACACATTATTTCTTCAATTCAATTTCACACACTTTATTATCTCATATACAGAGAACTTCAAGGGGGTTACAAACCACACATAAAAACAATATGTACACATAACACACACACACACACACATATATGATATATGTATAATATATTATATATATATATATATATATATATATATATATATTATATAATAATATATATATATAATATATATATATATATATATATATATATATATAAAAAAACAGGTTCCGAACATAAAACATAAACTCGCACCCTTCAAAATATAAAGAGCACCCACAAAATAATCTGCTATACCAAAGCCAGTCATAAACTCTACATACTCACACCCAGAGAAATCTGACTCTTTTGTTCGTATACTTTTCATTGACTTCTCCTCTGCCTTTAATACAATTCAGCCCCATCTCTTAGCCCTAAAACTGCTTTCAATTAACGTCTGTCCACGACTCATTCTCTGGACAATGAGCCTTTTAACTAATCGTACACAGTATGTCCGTTTTCAAAAAGCAATATCTACTGAAAGATCAACTTCTACTGGCTCTCCCCAAGGCACTGTTCTGACCCCATCCTTTTCACCCTTTATACTAATGACTGCACTGGCTCTGATCTTGTACCATTAATCAAATATTCCGATGACTCTGCTCTGGTAGATTTGTCTAATTCCCATGTAATGTATCTTAAACAAGTTGAGGAGTTTTCCTCCTGGTGCAAACAGAACTGCCTTGACTTAAATGTTGAAAAAACTAAAGAGATGTTAATTGATTTTCGCAAAATCCCTGAGCCCATACCGAACCTTTGCATTAATGGTGTAACGGTTAAACGTGTGCATGACTACAAATATCTAGGTACTATTATTGGCGATAAACTGAACTTTACTGCTAACACGGATCTCTTAACTAAGAAATGCCATTCTCGCATCTTTTTCCTTCAGAAACTCCGGAGTCTTCAAGTAAATGTTAAAGTTCTACAGAATTTCTATCGATGCTTTATTGAGTCTGTCCTTTCCTTTTCTCTTTAATTTGCTGGTACAGAAGCCTGACTGTAAAAAACAGAAGTGTTGTGAACAAAATTGTTGCAAGATGTGGCAAAATTGTGGGCTGCGAGCAAATAAAACTGAATGATTTGTATGAATGCCGTGTGAGAGACAGAGCAAAAAAGATTTTAAGTGATGGTACTCATGGGCTAGCAAAATATTTCGAACTCTTGCCTTCTCAAAAGCGCTACAGAGTACCTAAGTTTAAAACCTTGCGATATAAAAATAGTTTTATTCCCACCTCAATTCTGCTGCTTAATGAGAGCATGTAAAAAAAATCTGAACACACCCAGAGCAGGAGAGAGAGAGAGAGAGAGAGAGAGAGAGAGAGAGAGAGAGAAGAGAGAGAGAGAGAGAGAGAGAGAGAGAGAGAGAGAGAGAAGAGAGAGAGAGAGAGGGGTGGGGGGGGGGGGCAAGTGATGGAGGAGGTGGTGGGGGTGGGAAGGAGGGTGAAACAGAGCTCAGCTAGGAAAGGGACGGGACAATCTAAAGCATAGGGAGGCCCTTTTTTTAAAACTGTCTTTTCATATCATACAATATGTTTTAGAAATTATTTGTTTTATGCCATAAAAATGTGTGCGCGTGTTATTATCTTAGACTGTGCTTAACATTGAAATAAAAGATTGTTTATTACTTTCATTGATATTTGTCGTATCATACGACTATTTTTAACAAGTTAAATGATTTAATATCAATTATGGTTTATTTCACAAAAATGTATGCACATGTATGCAGTGTTTCCAACAGTGCGCGCGCGCGCTGTGTGTGTCGTGCGTGTGTGTGTGTGTGTGTGTGTGTGTGTGTGTGTGTGTGTGTGTGTGTGTGTGTGTGTGTGTATGCGTGCGTGCGTGCGTGCGTGCGTGCGTGCGTGCGTGCGTCGTGCGTGTGTGTGAATGCGTAAGCAAACTGGTGTGTGTAGGAATGGTTGAGAATTTACTTTGGTGAGTTTATGACTGGGTGAGGTATTGCCGAGTTGTGGGTGATTTTTATATTATGATATGTGCGAGCTTTTTTTTTCCGTAATGTTACTTTTCACATGTTTGCTTTTTATGTGTGGCATGTACCCCGCGTGAATTTCTCTATGATATAATAAAGTATTTTTTTATTTTGAATTTGAATTTTGAATTTGAATTTAAATTTGAATTTTTGAATTTGAAACTCAACCAAGTAAAATCACAATACTGGTGTGTAGGCACCAGTTTACCCACGGCTCACACACACGTACAAACATATGCACACACGTTAAATCCTGTTCCGCATTTTGTAAGAGTAGGCCCTTGTGTGCCTGTGGGAACGAATGACATCATTTACAAAACTGCATACACACCGGGACTGGATGTAAAAAAAAGCATATGAGTGCTTATTTCATTATCCTCGATATAAAAGATTAAATAAAAATGAACAAAATAAATAAATGGCTCACACACAAAAAAACGTTGTAAACCAAATTGTTATAACATGTTGTATAATAAGAGAAACATCACTTAAATTGATACTCTATTCTATTAAGATATTGAACAGTTAAAAAA
>JASPKP010003208.1:5000-12500 GCA_030674155.1 Stramonita haemastoma | reverse complement strand
AGGTCTTTCAGATGAGACTATAAACTTAAGTATCTTGTGCAAGCGCATTTTTTTCTGTGTGATTGTTATAAACTTATTCGGCCATCATGAAGACTAAGCCACTGTGGGCTGGTTGGAATGGATGACAAAATTTACAAAACTGCATACACACACAGGGAATGGGTATACAAAAGCATATAATTTCTTCATTATCTTCGAGACAAAAAAAAGAATTGAAATATGGTTTGCAGGTAGAAATGAAATTGCTCTGTATTCTCTCTCTCTCTTCTCTCTCTCTCTCCTCTCTCTCTCTCTCCTCTCTCTCTCTCTCTCCTCTCTCTCTCTCTCTCTCTCTCTCTCTCTCTCTCTCTCTCTCCTCTCTCTGTCTCTCTCTCTGTCTCTCTCTCTGTCTCTCTCTCTGCTCTCTCTCTCTGTCTCTCTCTCTCTCTCTCTTCTCTCTCTCTCTCTCTCTCTCTCTCTCTCCTCTCTCTCTCTCTCTCTCTCGACTGTAATGATTTGTGTTGTAACTTGTTTTCCACGTGTTTTCATTCTTCAACTATACCATACTTGTGTATAATCCCAAACAAACAAACAAAAAAAACCGCCGGAAAAATTACAGCTAATGTTTTAAAAGGAGACCAAGAAATAATCCTGGCTAAATCAATCAGTTCTGGCTCATAAGGAATTATGTTAACAGGTGTCTGTCTGGGTTTCGATCATGGATATTATGCAGAGAGGATTGAGGATGTGGCATGGAAAAAATAAATGTTTACAAGATAAAGATTGAGAACAGGCACATGTTGATCACATTTTCGAAAATATATGATCCTTGAAATAATGATGTCTTGGACAGTCACAAATTTCATGTTTCTCTTAAAATCCTGTTTTGTTTACTCCATTTTCAAATGATTCTTTTTCTAATTCTTTCATTTTTTATTTCGAGGATAATGGAATAAGCACTCATGGTTTGTTTTTTTACATCCAGTCCCATGTGTATGCAGTTTTGTACATGTTGTCATCCGTTGCCACCGGCACACAATGGCCTACTCTTACAAAAAGCGGGACTGGCTTTAACATGTGCGAAAGATGTTCTGCTTGCGTTCGCACACGGGACCTCGGTTTATAGTCTCATCCGAAGGACTTTTTGGGGTAATGGAGTGGGCACAGATATTAACTCCAGAGGACAAATCCTCTTGAACGAGATTCAAACCCAGGTCAGCACATCACGAGGGCACCACTCTGACCACCAGGCTATCCCGTCCCCAATCATTTATCAGTGATCAGAAAGGAAGTAGGATATCTCAGTAGCTAGAGCGTTGAGCACGCAAACTGACAACCCAGGTTCGAGCCACCACTGAGGTAAGCACCTGCTTCAGGGGATTTTTTCCCTGGAGTTGACATCAGTACTGACTCCATTTCCCGAAAGTCCGGATGAGACAAGAAACCGGTACCAATGTGCTGTGTGTCAACACACACCTGACATCTTCACCTTCACCACCTTCACCTATTCGATAGTTCCGCGGACCGTGGGGGGCACCACTAAACATTTTGCAACCAGCTTACTCCATGACATCTTGCGCACATGTAAAACCCCGTTCTGCTTTTCGAAAGAGTAGGCCATTCGTGTCGGTAAGAACGGACGAGAACCAATATTTTAAAAACCCGCATGCTCACTGATGCTGTGCTTAGACATCATCCGCGAAGTCGCGGAATGCGGCTCCCATAACGGTGGATGAGCAAAACGGTCGCATACGCAAAACTCTCGCCATGGGTGAACCTTGGAGGTCTAGCTTAGGAACGACAAAAAACATTGTGTTTCTCCTGAAACCCCATTTCACCCCAACCCTTGTCGGGGACGGGATAGCTCAGTGGTCAGAGCACTCGCTTTCCCCAAGTTAAGGTTAAGCAGCATCGAGCGTGGTTAACAAAGTTAGTCCAGGAACATTTTGCCCCAAAAAAGGGCTCTGGTAAAAAGTCATTGCTTCAAAAACTTTTTCACTTGTTTTGTGTTTTGGTGGGTGTACTTGACCATCCCAAATGGTTTTGATAAAAATTTAGTGGGAGGATAAGATTTAATTCTTGTTTGAGAAGAGTAGGTGCAGTGCAGCTGAGCTGAAAGGGTATTTCCCATTTGTGCTGTTTTGCAAGCTGTTCTGGCTGTCCAGTCAGGAATTTGTACACTTAATTGAAGCAGGCTTGTATAAATTACATTTCTTAACTAAAACTGTTATATGACGACCCAAAAAGTTTACAGGTAGCATTACAGCAGCAAAATGCGAACATTGATTGTGCAGTCATTATGAGTGTTATCATTTTAAACACTCAAAAATGTATTCATATGATGCAAAGAACATGATATTTGACACATGCTGGTGTTGTTAAACTTATTTGCTTACCCACCCTCCTAAAATTAATGACCCAAGTGTTCAAACCAAGTACAATTTTCAGTCAATACAAAACTACTGGCAACAGGCAATCACCTTCACCCTCTACTACCTTTCCCAACCACCACTCCCCCCCCTCCCCCTCCCCCCCCTCCCTCCCCCCATAACCCCCCTCCCTCGGATGAAAAAAAGTATGTAATGCTTACTTACTCTGTTACCCTTGAAAAATAAAGATTATTCATTCATTCATTCCCTCCCTCACTCCATCCCCCCACACAACCCCCTCCCTCCCCCCCTCGCACACACACCCCCTCCCCCCCCTCTATATCCTCCCCCCTCCCCCCCACCCCCTCTATCCCTTTCTCTCCCTCCCCCCTCCCCGTCCCCCTCTATCCCTTTCTCTCCCTCCCCCCTCCCCGTCCCCCTCTATCCCTTTCTCTCCCTCCCCCCCCCGTCCTCCTCTATCCCTTTCTCCCCTCCCCTCCATCCCCCTCTCCCTTCCCCATCCTCCCCTCCTCTATGCTTCTCCCTAGCACAAACATAAGAAGATAGACAACACATCACTCCAAAGCTCGGAGCATTACAAGTTAGGGGCAGATCCCCCTACAGATCTGCACTTCCTAACTCACAGCTTAAGTTGTTACCTTCACATTTTTGCAACTTATCATTAAACCAACAAGTTCAAATTCCAAAGCTGTCTTTTACTATATGTTCACAAATTGAAAAACATATATGTCTACAATCATTTACTTTCGCCTTGTACCTCTTTCACACAGGTCAACAGTGAGTCTACAATTTCATATCAAAACTACTTCTTCATTTCCATCAGATGAAACCTTTGATATGGACTACAAAGCAACTGCAAACAATTAAAAGGGATGCAACTCTTTAAAAGGATATGTAGCCTGTGAAGGGAAAGTAATATTGATATGAAGTAGCACACACCCGCGCACGCACACACACACACCACACACACACACACACACACACACACACACACACACACACACACACACACACACACACACACACACACACACACACACACACACACTTTCTGAATGATTTGGAACAATATTTATCAGAAATTGCTTAATATTGCATATTCAACTTTCATCTCATGGCAAAATGTTAACCAGTTATGTTAAACTTTTACTTTATGCCATGATACCATGCTATTCTCCACTACAAAGAAGGGTTACAAGATGCTTTAGACATTTTGGATACTTACTGTTTTCATTAGAAACTTGTTGTGAATCTAGTAAAAACCAAAATCATGATATTCGGCAACAATAGATCTCTAATAATTATGTAAAATAGCAGAAAAACGCTTGAAGTTCTTAACAGTTTTAAATATTCAGGAATCAACTTCAGTAGCAGTGGTAGCAAATCCGGATTCAGAGGGGGCAATTGTTCAATCCAGCAAATCCTCAGTTCTGGACTAAGAGGGTTAGTATATGGAGAATTAAGTCATGTTTAATTGATAAGGACTGCATAGCAAAAAGAACTATGTGTACATAAAATCGCTGTATGTGTTTTATTGTATTGATGTGAAATTATGGGCATATGAAAATGTAATGCATGAAAAATGCTTATGATAAAGCTGCTAAAGTCATGTGTAGCTTAATAGGGACTGCACAGCAAATAGAACTACAGACACATGTGGCACTTGTATTCCATAAAATTATAGTCTAATACCTGTTTTGTTGTATGGATGTGAAATTTGGGGATATCAAAATAAAATTATAGCAGTAATTGCATAAGTTTCAGTCAAAGGTTTTAAAATATAGTTTTCCTTTAACCCTCTTGCTTTCAGATTCTCTGAACACAAACTGCCCCTAGATTTTGCATTCAATCACAAAATCAGGTCAGGCACCCATGGTTGCTACCCTTTTCCCCCTTTTAAGTACATACCAGGAGCTATAATTACTTCCAGAGTCTCAGCAGGGCTTCTACTTCTAGCCTGATAGAGCTTTGACATGTGGTAGCAATTAGTGATGATCACAGCCTGATGGAAATCTACTGTGTGTAAATCCCAGCAAATCGGATTCAGAGGGGGCAATTATTAAAAATTATTCAATCCCGGCAAATCTGGGTTCAGACTAAGAGGGTTTGTATATGGAGAAAACTGGCTGATATCCCTTGTCTAGTTTGGTCTCTGTTCGAATGGTGCCTTTCTGGATGCAGCTGCTCCACTTCCAGTATGAAAAGCTGCCATCAAGTGTTTACCAGATGATGATAGATTTACTTGACAAATACTTGATTCAATCGCATGGCTAAATATGATTTTAAAAAAATATCTTAGTACAAAGCGGATTTGACTTTGTGGGAGAGACAGTTATGTTCAAGTATTAATTTTCTTCAAGTATTTAAAAGTTCACATGTCAAAGTTAAAATTTCACATATCAAAGCCTTCTTAATTGAAATTTTTGTTAATGAATGGAGAAGTGAGCTGTGGGATAATAGAAGACGCCTTTACTATACAAATTTGAAGATTGATTTTGGTAAGGAAAAGTATATAACTTGTCTACCAGACATATATGTTTACACTTTTATAAAAAGAAAATTGTTGTAGTTGTCACAAGCTTCCAATTGAGGATGGACATTTCCATAACATACCACAGGAATAAAGAATGTGTTCAAAATGCAATATATGTTTTAGGGGATGAATTTTATCTTATGATGGATTGTCCCCACTTTATAAATTTACAAGAAGATTTTAATCCTCAGCATTTTCTTCAACCCTTGTACAGTTATAAATTTTGAAGGCTGATGAAATATAAATCTCAGAACGCTCTCCTGTCTCTCAAAATTCATAAGATGTGCAGGTATTTCTTGAAAATTCATTTGTTGTCATTCACATGTGTACATTGTGTATTTTAAAGAAATTGATATAGTTTAAAAATGTTTTGAGGTTTTGATGCTATTTGTTTGTCATTTTGTAATGAACTCGTTTTGTGGTGGCGCCATTGGAGGATGAAATTTTTGTCTTTTTTGCCGAGTGGTTATAAACATACACTTTGTTTTGTTTGAAATAAGAGACATATGATTGAGTTCTGTCTATTCAATAAGTTTATGGATATCTGCCTGCATATCACTCACAAGCTGGTTTGGACCACTGCTGTTACATTGAATTGATGTATTATCAACAAATATTTAACATAAACAATGAATATGCAGAGGTAGGTTGTTATTAAAAGAAGTGGTCCTAGTATTGATCCCTGTGGTAATCCATATTTCACAGGCATTAAGGTGGATCTTCTAGGCACAATTTCAACAAGCTGTTGATGATTACTGAGAAATGGGTGTAAAATATTAATGCTTGGTTGGAAATCTTACGGCATTTTAACTTTTGTGGTTATATTTTGTAGTACGTGGTTATACTGCAGATCAACATTGCTCAACTGTATTTAGAGTTTTTGACACATTCTACGTTCCTGATAAAACATTTTTTCGGCAATATTACCTCCCCTTCAAAGGCTATTAAAAAGAGTGAGATTCCTTTTTATTGTTTGAAGTAGCTGAGAATTCCAGAGAAAAGTCTGTATGTAATGGAAATGAAGCATCAGTTCTTACGTAAAATTGTAGACTGTACTGTTTAGCTATCTGAAACATGGTGTTGTGGACCAAAATGTTTGAAAGTGAGCTTTTATTTTTAAATTCTGAAGAGATATAGAAAAGGACACCTTTAAATTATGGAATTGTTAGTGTAATATATAGGTTTTTAAAGTTTGATGACAACAACTTAAGCTGTGAGTTAGGAAGTGCAGATCTGTAGGGGGATCTGCCCCTAACTTCTAATGTTCCGAGCTTTGGAGTGATGTGTTATCTATCTTCCCATGTTTGTGCTAGGGAGAAGCATAGGGAAGGGGGGGGGAAGGAAGGGGGGAGGGGAGAGAAGAAAGGGGAGAAGGAAGGGGGGGGGGGGGAGGGGAGGAAGAAGGGAGAGAAGACAGGGGGAGGGAGAGAAGGGAGCAGAAGGGGGGGAGAGGGGAGGAGAAGGAAGGGATGGGGAAGGGGGGGGGGAGAGGATAGGGGGGAGGGAAGACGGGGAGACAGAGGGAGGGGGAGAGGGGAGGGGGAGGGGGGGTAATAATATGGTTTCTTTTAAATACAAGAACAAAAAATTTTTCTTAATACAGACAAAGCAGCTCCCTCTTCCCCCCCCCCCCCCCTTTTTGTTTGTCGTTGTTTATTTGGTTGTTGATGAAGTGTGTCTAATTGCTGGCCCTTGGAGAAGCTGAGGTCTCTGACGCCTCGCTCCCCTACGACCACATAGGTTATGGGACACCACTGATATGCCACGTACAGGGAGAAAGGACCCAACCAGCTGTAGTTTTTTATTACTGCTTTTTTTTCATTCCTTGGCTAGATTCAGCCTCCACAACGTGTGTGTCAAGTCAAGTCAAGTCAAAATGATCTTTATTGAGGGTAAAAGATTAAGTTTACACAACTTTTTTTCATCCTGCCCTCACTAAAAAAAATCATGTAAATTGACTTCTAAAACATTCAAAGACAAATGTCAACCTTTGTTGAAAAACTAAAATAAATCAGGATTACTTTCCAACAAATCTCTCAAGATAAAAAAACAAAACAAAAAACAAACCCAAGACAGTACGACATAAGCTCACATCATACATACAAATGATAAAAATACAACATAAGATGGGGATGAATAACAACAAGCAGCCAAATGTGAGGTAGTATCGAACAAAAACGCGGACTTATAGTTTGTCCATCAGATGTTTATTCAAAAGTTTCTTAAATATTTGTTTTGAAGGAACTGATTTTAGAAAAGGAAGTAGGTTATTCCACAATGTTCTTCCTGAATATGCAAGGCTTGATTTATAGAGATTATTATGGGGCCTGGGCAGTAACAGTCTATGGGTAGGCCTTTTTTTATTGACAGCAAATTTTTCCACAATTTTCTTTGGGGCTTTTCCGTTTAATATATTGAACATACATAGATACTTGTTGAACTGCAGTCTGTCTTTGAGTGGAAGAATATCTAGTTCTTTGTAGTTGGTGGTGGTCACTGTATTAGGATTCAATCGGATTAGTTTAACAGCTCTTTTATGTAGGCGGTTTATATGCTTTAGGTTTGTTTCACTTGCACTGTCCCATAAGGTAAAAACAT
>JASPKP010003208.1:0-2500 GCA_030674155.1 Stramonita haemastoma | reverse complement strand
AGAATGAAAAAATCGCAAATCTGATAGCACTTTGCCAACAGAAAGACAGTCGGACTGCCAAACAACAACATGCAGAATCCGTAAAATCTCCCCCTGTCTCTTACGCTGATGCAGTCAAACTCAATGCAGGCATCACTTACCCATCCCCAAAAGCCTTGAGCAGTGTGAGAGCAGGGCAGACTTAAAAAAAGATAAAAAGACCGCAAAAAGAATAAAAGCAAAACCAGAGTCGAGGAATGACGTCAAGTTCAGTGACGTAAACAAAAGAACGACGCCAAAATGAAGAAAAGATGAAAGGGTTCTCCAAGCAGTCGACTTCTCAGGTCAAAGAAATTGAATCAGACATGCCACGTGTGCTCATTTTGCACGACTCGACAATGAATAAATAAATCCATCACGTTTGGCATTGTCATACGGCCTTCAGGTGGCGAAGAAAAAAGCTTACACCATTGACAACATAACGAAAGTGGCCCAAGAAGCTAGCAAGGAGCTTGAACCGGCCCCAGAGTGTGTCGTGCTGCATGCAGGCATCAACGACATCAAAGGGAAAGATCCGCAACATGTGGCAAAGCCATGGCAGCAGCTGTAAAGGCTGTCCAGAAGATCTTCCCGAAAACTCATTGTCGTATGCAGCAGGGCCACTCCAGTGAAACAACAGCATCTAGAAGCAAGACGGGTCGTGTTCAATGCTCACGCTTATTCCGAAATAGTAAAACGAAGATATCAACAACGTTTCCTGCCTGGCATATGAGAATTATTCATCCATCCAAACATCTTCAAGATGAAAATTCACTTGAATAAACTACGGTGCTGGCAACGTTGCAAGAGCCTTGGGCCGCCACCTATGTCAGCTGTTTGGGAACGTCCACGAAGACGACAGAGACGCGGGGGATTTGGCGCCAGCAACACAGGCCGTTCTTTCTGTGGCAAATCCATGGACTGACAGACCTGGTCACCCACTACCGCCTGCACCGTACCCGCTACCTCCCCCATGGGCGTTTCGTCATTAAGATCCTTACGCTTCTTCATGGCAGTATATAATTATCTTTTCAGAGCAAGATCTTCCCAAACATCACCATCTTCCATCATGGACTTTTCATTGTTTTTACACTATTCCTCACTGGGTCTGTGTCTAAAATCCCCCCCCCCCCCCCCCCCCCCCCCCCCCCCCTCCATTTTTTCCTGTTACTTACTTGCGTATGTATGTGTGTATGTGAGGTGGGCCATCAGTTTATTTGTTTTTTTTTCAATTGGGTTGCATATTGTTGTTGACTACAATCAGAACACAAAATAATATAACAAACAAATGTATAACATGAAGACAAGCTTGGACAGGACATTACATCTCTCTACAGGAGTTAAAATTTTACAGTGAATGCTCGGAGCATAGCCACCAATCTGTTGGACTTGACACAATTTTTTAACAAACTGATAACTATGCTATATTAGCACTCCAGTCTTTGAATTGGACAAAATGAAAAAGCCTAAATTGACAAATTATTATTACCCACCATTATGTGATTGTGATAATAACTCTAGAGTAAAATCTGCCATATATGTTAGGCAGGGTCTAGACTATGAAAAGCTAGTTATATCTCCTATCGTGCAAAGTACAGTAGATATGTATCACACTGGGGTGACAGTCAAACTTAACAAGGATGAAATACTAAAATGTAGTGTCTGTTTATTTACCCAAGGTCCGAAAAATGACAATACTGACTGGTTAAAAAACACAGACTTCACTAAGCATAAATGGATTATTCTTGGAGATTTCAATGTCATGCTCCTTTTTGGGACTCTGCATGCTCTACCATCACTAGCAATCGTTTAAATAGAAAATATTGTAGATTCGAAGCTTTACTTATTGAATGATGGTAAGTAACCAGAATTCCTGATGTTTCTACCCATAAACCCAGTGCCATTGACTTAGCCTTAGTATCTCCAGGATTAGCTATTAACTGCACATGGAATGTTGAAGAGGATTGCCTCGGAAGTGATCATTTTCCAATCACATTGTCATTTGAAGACCTTTCAGTATCAGATCGACCACATATTGAGGATAAAATCCCTCAATTTATATATAAATTAGCTAACTGGAGTTCATTTCATTCGTTCTTCAAGGTATTGATATTGAAACGATTTGCTGAGGATGATGTTGATAAATTTTATTCAAATTTTGTGGCAATGCTCATTCTAGCAGCTGAGTTTTCTATTCCCAAACGCAAAATCAGGGAAGAATGGAAAACGATCAGGCAATAAATGGTGGACTAAAAGAATGTGAGGATGCCGTAAACTATAAAAAGGAACAGTATAAAATTGGTTAAAAAAACCAATCAGAGGAAAATTTTATTCGTATGAAATATGCTAAATGTCATAGTAAAAAACAATTGCTCAGGGCAAAAAAACAATTATTGGACAGAATTCTGTATTAATGAAGTTTCAGAATCCAAGGACATGCATAAAGTTTGGAAAAAGTTACTGAAAATGAAAAAGGGTTTCA
>JASPKP010003207.1:0-20507 GCA_030674155.1 Stramonita haemastoma | reverse complement strand
AAGTAAAATAGCTAAAAAACAAACCAAAATAAAAAAAACAGCAAAATAATCTCCCTTTCAAACAGCAAGGGCAAAAGGAAAAAAACAAAACAAAGAAAAGAAAATTCTTCTTCTTCTTTTTTTTTTTTTTTGAAGGGAAGCGAACACCCACCACTACCACCACCCCCCAAACCACAACGAAAACAACAAAGCCGACCAAAAAAAAAATTTTAAAAATAAAAATAAATGCTGACAGGTTTTTAAAGAATGAATGTGGTTGTTTTTCTTTCCCCAGCTTAACACCAGGGGGGGTTCACCCAGAATATGCACTCTTGATTTCACTCATCCCATCTGGGGAATCACTGAGATGGGAAAGTACCCTTTACACCAGATAAGAAGTTTGCCTGTAGGGACTGTTTAAAAAACTTACCTCGCCATATAGGCGCCTTTCTCTAATTTTCGAAATTTTTTTTTTTCTCTTTTAAAGGAGGGGTGCAGGTTGGGTTTTGTTAAGAGCTTGTCATGGCTGAAGGCAATTCAACATATCACAATATATCAACATTTTAATGTAGCCCTCTACCCCTTAGCTTACATTTTTCTTATTCTGTTATCCTCGATATTAAAAAATTTAAAAAAATAAATTTGATAAATAAAAAACATCAAAAAACTGGGCACAGCTTTGGGCATGGGCCCGTTTGACGACAGTAGGCTAATCTACTACATTCTTCTCAGTATGCTTACAACCCCCCCCCCCCCCCCCCCCCCCCCAACATAACACACCATAACACAGCACTCAAATTCATTACTGAGAAATTAAACAAAAGGATCCATGCTTTTATGTTTGTGTTTAGACAAGCGCAATCGACATTACAAACCTTAAACGTGCAAAGACAGACTTTAAAAAAGAAATAAAAAAGAAAATCAGCCATAGTCTAACTGTGATAGAGCATTGTTGTATGTGCTGCGTGGTCTCAAGGCACTTCAGTCACAGCAGCAATACACCCAAAGCATTAAAATATTTTTAGACTGGGCCCTAGTTTCGCTTTTTCAAAGCAACGCCGTCCAGACGAGGACAACTTCGGACTCTTCTATTATTATTTCCCTTGATCAAAATGGCGGCAACCAAGGTAAAATGCTTTTTTCGTTCTCGGCCGAATCATCCAATTGCTTTTTATTAAGTAATTGTTGTCCTGTAATAAGAAATTGGGAACATAAATCATACTTGAAAACTATGCCCAAAAGAAGCAAAACTGCGTGAGTGGATTGGTGGAAAAGCACGAATGTTGTGAGGTTGACTTGCTGAAGCGGCCGGTAGGCCTGCAGCCCGGTGGCTCCTATTTCAGTGTTTCAGTTTTACCAAAGAAATGCCTTTCTGAGCCGAACATTTCATAATGAATACGCAACACCACATTTCCCAAGAAATCAACCAGTCATTTGGACCAACTGTGTAATTCTATGTGAAGCCTTTGGGCTTTTGCTGTGTTGTGTTTAGAACTGCAAACCACTAAAACTCGAAGACAAAAAGTTAACGATGATAACCCCTCCTCTCTCTCTCTCTCTCTCTCTCTCTCTCTCTCTCTCTCTCTCTCTCTCTCTCTCTCTCGTATTTTTTATTCATGTGTTGAATTCTTCGGATGAGACTATAAACCGAGGCCCCGTATGTGAACGCACGCAGAACCTCTTGCGCACACGTTAAATCCTGTTCTGCTTTTCGTAAGAGTAGGCCATCGTGTGCCGGTGGGAACAGATGACATTTACAAAACTGCATACACACGGAGACTGGATGTAAAAAAAAAAAGCACATGAGGGCGTATTCCATTATCCTCAATATGAAAGAATAAAATAAAATAATCAAATTAAATAAATAAATAAAACTGTTTAAAAAATATACTAATAGTAATACTATTAATGTATTATTATTACTACTATTACTTTAGTATTAGTATAAATTATACTTAATTACTCAGAGTATTACTATTAGTATTACTATTAGTAACCAAGTTGGACTTTAAGTCGTACATGATAATTCTAGATCTACTGATCCGTAAGTAAAAGAATGATTCACTGTCATAAGTCTTGATCTTTGGCTCATGCAATGTTTGCTTTCTCAGTTTCTGTTTCTGGGTATTTGAGTTCTGTGAAAAGAAAGTTCCACTGAAGCATTGCATGATTCAGCCTATAAATCTAGTCTTGTGTTTATTTTTTTTAACTTTTATTTCAAGGATAATGGAATAAGCACTCATGTTGTAGTCATTCAGGGCATTGGGAAACGTAAAGCATGATAGAGTTTATCATGCAAACTAATGGAAACCATTAAATTTATAATATGTAAATTGTAATAAAATATGTCATATGTGCATTTGCACATGCACATGCATGCACACACACATACACACACTTATACAGTGACACACACACACATATAGTCACACACACACACACACACACACACACACACACACACACACACACACACACACACACACACACACATGTCTTACAATTGTCATTGGAATTACTGATTTAAAAAAAAAAATTTTTTTTTTGGTGTTGAGATTGTTAGAACTGCATTTTCGTTTTGTTTATTGTAGTTCAATAGAATAGTAAAAAATCTTTTTTTAAGTTAGTTTTATTTTATTAATTACTTAGCAAGTATCCCCCCCCCCTCCCGAAATTCTTTATCCCATACATTGCCAACTACACCCCCTTCCCCTGACACCCACACCCACATTTCTCCCCCCCCCTTCCCGTCTAATATCACAACTTGTTAAAAAAAAGACGTTAAATGAATTTGAACACACACACACACACACACACACACACACACACACACACACACACAGTGACATGCAATGATGCATAGACAATGTTTTTTTTTTTTCTAAAACTTGTAAAAAGAACCCACCAACCCACCACCACCACCACCACCCTCCTAAACTTTAAAAAAAAAAAAAAAACTCCCCTTAAAACAAAATCCCTCGCGCTGGGACTGCACGGCGTTGGGGCGCGGCCCCCGGGTGGTGGATGGGGGATTGCACACGTGAACCAAAGCAGTCTAAGGGAAGGACACCCTGACAAAAAACCCTGGTCCTCCAAGTCTGGGGGTTGGGCAGAAGGCCAACTACCTCCTCCCGTAAAAAAAAACCAAGTTACAGAAACTATGGACATAAATTTACAAAGAAACCAGGGGGGAGCAGGGATCGCCAACTCTGGCAACATGACGACGATGGGTGAAAGCCTCCGGGAAGCCCAGCGTCCGACGAGGTCCTTCGCAAGCCCCACCACTAAACTTAACATCGGACACTGGAATGTCAGAACAATGTATAGCATAGGAACAGCAGCTCAAATTGCAAGAGAAATGGAGGACTATAAACTAGATATATTAGGGATTAGCGAAAGTAGATGGACGGGAGCTGGCAAAGTAAAACTAGCATCAGGGCAGACTGTAATATACAGCGGGGAGGATGAAATACATGAGAGAGGGGTTGCGCTCATGATCAGCCAAGCAGCAGCAAAGTCACTAATGGAGTGGACGCCTGTCAACCAAAGGATATTAACTGCCAGATTCTATTCAAGATTCAGGAGAGCAACAGTCATACAAGTATATGCCCCCCACAACGGAAAGGAAGCCACGGAAAAGGAACAGTTTTATCAAGAACTGCAAGAAACGGTAGATGGATGCAACAAAAACGACATCATCATCATCATGGGTGACTTCAATGCCAAAGTAGGAAGCGACAACACTGGATATGAAAGGACGATGGGGGTGCATGGCCTTGGAGAGCAGAACGACAATGGAGAGAGGCTGTGTGAGTTCAGTCAGATGAATGGCCTCGTCATAACAGGTACACTGTTTCCACACAAGGACATACACAAAGCCACATGGGTCTCACCTGACGGGATGAGTAGGAACCAGATAGATCACCTGCTGATTAGCGGACAATGGAGATCATCTGTAATAGACTCGAGAGTACAGAGGGGAGCAGATGCCAACAGCGACCACTACCTGGTGAGGACCAGCTTCAAACTACGGCTCAGCACACACAGGAACAAGAACAGGGTGAAACCAAAGATAAACGTGGATAGACTGAAGGACGAAGAAGCAAAGAAAAGATACTGTGAGGCAGTGAAGAACAAGCTGGAGGAAAACAGGACAGAGAGTGAAGACATAGAGACGATATGGGAGCAGCAGAGCAGTGCTTATGTCAATGCTGCAGAGGAAGTACTTGGATTCAGAAAAGGAAAAAGCAAACCATGGATCAGTGACAACACATGGAAGATGATAGACGAGAGGAAGGAAATCAAGACCAAGATAAATAGCGTCCGGTCAGAAAGGATTCGGAGCAGGATGAAGGAAAGGTACAAAGAAAAGGACAAGGAAGTGAAAAGGAGCGCAAGAGAAGACAAGAGAAAATGGATAGCAGAGAAAGCACAGAGAGCACAGGCTGCGGCGGAGAATGGACAACAGAAAGAAGTTTACAACATAGTGAAACAGCTGACAGGACAAGGTACAAGACAAGCGGCAGCAGTGAAGAACAAGAATGGAGACCTGCTGAAGAGTAAGGAGGCCAGACTAGAAAGGTGGAAGGAACACTTTCAGGAGGTACTCAACAGGGATACACCAGATGACCCACCACAAGAAGACGACGAGGAGAGAGAAGAACTAGATATTTCAATAGAAACCCCTACACTGCAAGAGATAAGAAATGCACTATGCACCCTCAACAATGGAAAAGCACCGGGAATAGACCAAGTTACAGCAGAGATGCTGAAAGCGGACCTAGAGAATACCAGCAAAGAACTGAAAAGAATATTTGACGTCATATGGGAGAAAGAAACTGTTCCCACGCAATGGACAAAAGGACTCATCTGCAAGATACCAAAGAAAGGCAATCTCCAAGACTGTGGAAACTGGAGGGGAGTCACACTACTGCCACTGGCCAGCAAGGTGCTGAGCAGGATCCTGGTCAGCAGGATACAAGCAGGAGTGGATCCATCACTAAGAAAGGAACAAGCCGGCTTTAGGAAAGGGAGAAGAACCACAGAACAGATATTCATCATCAGGAACATCTTAGAACAAGTCAACGAATGGAATGCAACAATGTACATCCACTTTGTAGATTTTGAAAAGGCCTTCGACTCCATACACAGAAACAGTCTTTGGATCATCATGCGCCAGTATGGAATCCCTGGAAATTGATCAGGATGGTTAAGTCCCTCTATGAGGACTTTCAGTGCGCTGTCATAGATGAAAATGAAACAACAGACTGGTTTCCGGTGATTACTGGAGTGAAACAGGGGTGCTGCATGTCTGGATTCCTTTTCCTGTTGGTGATTGACTGGGTCATGAAGAAGACGACAGAGGGCGAAAGAACAGGGATCAGGTGGAATTTCACTACAATGCTAGAAGACCTCGACTTTGCAGATGACCTAGCCCTTTTATCATCGGCCATGAACCATCTACAGCAGAAAACAGCCAAGCTCGAGGACAATGCTGCTAAAGTAGGCCTGAGGATGAACGACAAGAAATGCAAAGCGATAAAAGCCAACAGCAAGAGCAAGGAGAAGCTGAAAGTCAGGGGGAACGATGTCGAAGAGGTGGACAGCTTCACCTATCTAGGGGCCAACGTGACAAAGGATGGAGGAGGAACAGCAGATGTCAAAAGAAGGATAGCCTTGGCGAACACCCAGTTCAAACGCCTGTCTAACATCTGGAAAGCTGGAGACATCGGCAGCAAAACCAAAACCTCCCTCTTCAAGAGCTTGGTACTCTCAGTACTTCTGTATGGATGTGAAACCTGGAAGCTCACAAAAGGAGAAGAAGAAAAACTGGACACCTTCCAAACCAAATGCCTACGGAAGATTCTTAAGATTAGATGGCAACAGCACATCTCCAACAAGGCAACCCTTCAGATGGCAGGGGCAGGGAAGATAAGTACAGAAATAAGAAGAAAGAGATGGAATTGGATTGGCCATGTCCTAAGAAAAGATCAGAAGAATGACTGTGCTGTGGCCCTCGGATGGACACCAGAGGGAAGAAGGAAGAGAGGCCGCCCAAAGACAACCTGGCGAAGAATGGTGGAGGTGGAGCGGAATGCTGCTGGATGGAGCTCTTGGAGCGCAGCACGCAGCGCAGCTACAGATCGAAACCAGTGGAGAAATGATGTCCAAGCCTTATGTGCCTTCTGGCACGGAGAGAATTAAGGTTAAGGTTAAGGTAAAAACAAAATCAAAAAGCCAGACAAAACAAACAACAAAACTAGTTCAACAACACAAACAACAAAACAAAGCCCGCAACAAACACCCCCCCCAAAAAAAAAAACACAATAATAATAACCATTTAAATTTTTTTTTTAAACACACCCCAAAGAACACACTCCTGCCCAACCTTCCACACCCCCCAAAAAAAACAACAACAAACAAACAAACAAAAAACCCACCTCTCCCTCCAAAACCACCCAGAACCCCTGTGTATGACTGAAGTGTGATGATGTGACTGTGCAGGAAGCGATAGCCGTTGTGCTGGACGTGGGTCCCTCCATGACCAGCGCTCCCCAGGGGGAGACCACCAGTCTGCAGATGGCCATCCAAGCCATCACCATGATCCTGCAGCGCAAGGTAAACCTGAAACACCACGTGTTAGCAGGAAGACCTGTGGCAGGATGGTTTAGCCCTCCACCTGTCTAACAAGTGAATCAAGCGGTTTTATTTTGGTATTTTGTACCCCTTTATGTCACAGCAGATTTCTCTGTGTGAAATTCGGGCTGCTGTCTCTCCCCGGGGGAGAGCGCGCCGCCACAAGTGCAGCGCCTACCCTTTTTTTTTTTTTTTTCTTTTTTTTTTTTCCTGCATGCAACTGTATTTGTTTTCCCATCAGAGTGGCTTTTTTCTACAGAATTTTGCCAGGGTCAACCCCTCGTTGCTGTGGGTCTTTTTCGTGCGTTAAATAGGGATGTGTAACACACGGGACCTGGGTTTATTGTCTCATCCGAAAGACTTGCACCCAGACCACCACTGAGGGTCTGTTTGATTCCCTGCCTTGCCCTTTCTTTCCCAGTTTGACAGGAAATGGAACATAATGTAAAGTCTTTCAGAGGAGACTCTATTATATCTATACCAGTTGGAGCCGTGTGCTTACGGACTTGTGCACGTCAAAAGAACCCACCACAGTTGAAAATTGAGAAAAACAAGGAGATAGGTCCTGACTGTTCTGGCAAAAATTGGTAGTTCAGTTCCCAGCTATCTCCCTGAAGTTTAGAATGCAGAGACTCTCTCTCTCTACCTTAATGAGTGGTAGGGAGTGGTCACATACGCAAAAATCTCATCATTGGTAAAACCTCGGAGCTCATCTTTGTCAAAGTTAAAAGAGAATGAGCACTCATGTGGTTTTTTACACACATCTCAGTCTCCACGTGCAATGTGGTTTTGTAGATTTGTCATGTGTTCCCCACGGCAACGTGGCCTCTTCCCCAAAGGCAGAATAGGTTTTAAACATGTCGCAAGATGTTCTGCATGTGTTCACACATGGACCTTGGTTATAAATACTAAATTATAGTCTTATTCGAAGGACATAAGGGTGAGTGGAGCTGTACTGACGTTAACTCCAGGGGAAAGATACCATCGAAGCGGGCATCCAAAGTGACCATGAACCCGGGCTGGAACCTGGTCCGTCAGATTACAAGCACAATGTTGTAACCACCAGGCAGGCCATCTCCTCCTGTCATGTGTGCATGTACAACAAGAATAATTATTGTACTTTCCTCTACAGTATGTATTCTTACTTTGCATATTATTCTAAGAACTTTGTAATAGTAAGATCTGTAGATCACAGTTGTCAGTTTCCCCCACTTCTCTGCTGCTAGCTAACCATTCATTCCATCACAGCTGGTACTAATGGCAGCAGAACTGACCACACTTGGACCTGGTAAAATAAGGGGCTGATTTCACCGCTGGGCTCTGGGTGGACCCTTGACTGACTTGGGCTGGATTTTTACATGCTGTGAGACACCAGAGCATTAAAAACTTTTTTTTTTTAAATTTATTTTATTTTATTCTTTTATATCGAGGATAATGAAATAAGCACTCATGTGCTTTTTTACATCCAGTCCCCGTGTGTATGCGGTTTCTGTAAATCGTGTCATCTGTTCCCACCGGCACACGATGGCCTACTCTTACGAAAAGCGGAACAGGATTTAACATGTGTGCAAGATGTTCTGCGTGCATTCGCACACAGGGCCTCTGTTTATAGTCTCATCCGAAGGACTTTTGGGGAGAGTGAAGTCGGGACTTATGTTAACTCCAGAGGAAAAATCCCCACCAACGGGAATTGAACCCGGGTCGTCAAATTGCCAGCGCAATGTTCTGACCACTAGGCTATCCCGTCCCCCCAACTTGTGCCCTATGATGTGTTCTGCTGTCCTGTGCAGATGTTCTCGGAGTCGAAGGACGAGATAGCGCTGATCCTGTTTGGCACCCAAGACACAGACAACCCTCTGGTGGACGGGGACAGCTACGAGCACGTCAGCATCGCCCGCCACCTGGGGGTGGTGGACTTTGAGCTGCTGCAGATGGTGCAGAACGACATCCAGCCTGGAGACTCCCCTGCTGACTGTATCCTTTATACACAGCGAGGACTCCTGAAGATGGAGTGCAGCTACCTGCTTTTTTTATCTCTTAAGTCTTTCGGATGAGACTGTAAACCGAGGCCCCGTGTGCGAACGCACGCAGAACATCTTGCGCACGTGTTAAATCCTGTTCCGCTTTAAGGGTAGGCCATCGTGTGCCGGTGGGAACAGATGACATTTACAAGACTGTGTACACACAGGGACTGGATGTAAAAAAAGCACAAGAGTGCTTATTCCATTGTCCTCGATATAAAAGAATAAAATAAAATAAAATAAAAATAAATGGATGGCCAAATAGTCGCAGAGGCAAAATCTCATCTTTTGTTAACCTTGGAGCTCTAGCTGAAGAATGAAAAAAAAAAAAAAAAAAATTGATGACAGTTTTTATCTTTAAGCTGAATCTGGCCCAGGCCAAAAGCTTTGTTACTCTCGTTAGTAACTGATGGAAGCGAAGGGCCAAGGCCCACATTGAACTGTTGTTATGTTTTCGAATGTTATGTTGAGATTGTCTTCAGCCTGGACAAGGCCTTAGCATAACAAACCTGTACTCTCCAGGAAGGAGAAAAAATTTTCAATCCCCAAAGTTCAAATGCAGCTATTTTTTATTCATGGACAAAAACGGTCGTATACGCAAAATCTCACCATGGATGAACCTCGGAGCTCTAACCAAGGATTAAAATGCAAACAAGAAAATCCCTCTGAAATACTTGAAAACTGTTGTGAATGCACACAAACTTCTCATCCAGTGTACACTTGAAGTCTCACAGCGATTCCCAGGTGTGGTGAGTGAGAGACAGAGCAGTGCATGTTCTGGGTGACAGACCCCCAGGGTTCCAGTCTTCATTGAGACACCTATGGCTGTTCCAGAAGATTTTCTTTCCTGGGTTTAACACTGGTTCAGAGTCTATAGATCCCCTGCAAGCCCTTCAGATGAGACTATAGTATAAAATAAAAGCCTTGTGAATGCATACAGGTGCAACATTTTGAGCATACACTATTTTTTTTATACAGAAATCCATCTTTTGCCAAAGAGTTGGCCAGCTTTGGCTGGTGGTATGGATGACATGAACATAGCCAGCATGCAAATTGTGACCTGGAGAAGGATGGGCTCCACCAGATTCATCTTGCTTGATACACATTGCCTGGAAAATTTAGTGCATTTTCTGTATATATATATATATATATATATAATTGAATCATGAGTCCTTAACTTGTGATCAGTCATTGATGCCATGGTGGTCGCGATGGATCATCTGGAAAGTGGTTTACAGTGAGTACTTTGTCGGGCATGGATTTGAGATCTGCCCAGTTTCTGGGTGTGGATGTGTGTGGGGATTGTGTGTGTGTGTCTGTGGATTGTTTGTGTGTGTGTTTGTGTGTGTGTGTGTGTGTGTGTGTGTGTGTGTGTGTATGTGGTGTGTGTGTGTAGTGTGGTGTGTGTGTGTGTGTGTGTGTGTGTGTGTGAGTGTGTGTTGTGTGTGTGTGTGTTTGTCTGTGGATTGTTTGTGTGTGTGTTTGTCTGTGGATTGTTTGTGTGTGTGTTTGTGTGTTTGTTTGTGTGTGTGTGTGTGTGTGTGTGTGTGTGTGTGTGTGTGTGTGTGTGTGTGGTGTGTGTGTGTGTGTAGTGTGTGTGTGTGTGTTTGTGAGTGTGTGTGTGTGTGTGTGTGTGTGTGTGTGTGTGTGTGTGTGTGTGTGTGTGTGTGTTCTTGACTTTAACGTCCTTCCACTAAATAGGGATATCAAGTCAAGTCAAAAACACTTTAATCATCCCCTGAAGGGCAATTACAATACCGACAGGCATATTGATACGAATCCTAATCAAAAGATACAAGATAGCTACACTTCATATTTGTTCAAACATACCTTCAAATAAAAATATCACAATACACACTCGTAGGCGTGCGCGCATGCACACACACACACACACACACACACACACACACACACACACACACACACACACACACACACACACACTCACACTCTCGCACTCTCGCACACTCACACGCACATACACACCACCAATATATGGACACAATGTCAGACGGGAAAGTGTATATATTGGGTGAGTGAGTGTGTGTATGGGGGAAGGGGGGCTGGGTGGGTTGGGGTGAGCACATAGCTAATTATCTGCATTCACTCACTCACTCACTCACTCAGTCCCATGTCCCAAAGGACGTAGGGGGGACATGAGAGAAGACGCAACAGAGATCTTTTTCCATGTTTCACGATCCTGTGTGGCTAGTAGGAGGTGTTGCAGGGGTTGGGCGGTCCAGTCTTTGATGTTGTCAACCCATGATTTCTTTTGGCGGCCTCTTCTTCTCTTGCCCTCGACTGTTCCTTGCAGGATGGTTTTTGCTAGGGTGTTGTGTCTTGTGGTGTGACCAACTATAAAAACCAAAAATTGAAACCATAGAACAAGAATAATGAAAAGAAAGAAATGACAGTTTAACTCTCTCGGGATGGCCGGTTCTCTCCCTTGCTTTTCCCCCACAGATGGCCCATTTGTGATGGGTAGTAAAGAAAAAAAAAAAAATCATACAAAATACAAAACACATAGTAAGAAAATGATTTTTTTGAACTTATGAATAATAACATGCTGGTTTAGTACATATCGAAAGATTCAAGCTCTCACTTAAATATTTGAGCTTTGACAAGCACAAAGAAAATACTTCGAATTTTGTACTCTGTGTCGCCAGTCCGTTTCGGCTACTCTCTGCAACCATGAACAAAGAGTTTGGAACACAGGGAAACACCTGGCAACACTCTGCATTCAACCTTGGATAGGCCCACGAAGCTAGGTTAAGCTGTACTAATCATAGTGTCATGCAGCTGTGGCGTGAAGAATCTAAATAGCAAATCTTCTATAGCGGACGGCTGCCAAAACCATTGCTTTACATTGATCCGCTGTAGCGGTCAGCCATTCTCTGAGAGTTAAACACAACTTTGCAATTCATATAACCAGTAAAAAATCATTATACTTAAAACAGGGTTCGCGATAACCGGTAATTGTCGGTATTTTACCGATTGTAAACAGGGAATACCGAAAATTTTCGAAGCAGCCGGTACCGCGTACCGATTCTGTTTGCCTGTGACCGATTAGATTTCCGTCTCAAATAAAAAAGTCTGAAGTGACATTTTCTGACAGTCTGTCATGCGCCTGTACTGTGCTTACGCACCTACCCCTTCCTACCACCACCCCTTCGGATGAACATCTTTGGCGCCAGCCTCATTAGCCTAGCACGCAGAACAGCAAGCTTTACTGTGAAAGAATAGAGCTTCGCGCTCTTCTCGGCATGACAGTAACTTCCATTCACAATGAGTAAATGGGGCCTAGATTTATTTAATCTTTATTCTTTTAATCTTTTATATCGAGGATAATGGAATAAGCACTCCTGTGCTTTTTTACATCCAGTCCCCATGTGTATGCAGTTTTGTAATGTCATCTGTTCCCACGGGCACAGGATGGCCTGCTCTTACGAAAAGCGAAAAGCGGAGGGTCTTTGACTATGAATTAGCGCGTTGCTTTGAGAGAGAAGAGTCGAAAACAAAATCTAAATTGAACGAAAGATCTAGATGAGCTCTAAGCATAGAAACAAGAAAGAAGAATATAAGTCTCACGAATGATGCCATGCAAAACAACAGACTGACACGGACAGTGGCACAGGCGCTAGAAAAAAATCCTATTTCCTGCGTGGCTTCGTGCCCAAGAAGCGAGTGGCAGCAGCACGGCAGTCAAAGTCTGAGAGATTTGCGTTCAATTTAGATTTAGTTTTGCTGCCGAACAATCCCCCCCTCCCCCACCCCCTCACTGAATAGTTTCGTTTTGTTCACAGTACGTACCGGATTATATTTTCTGGGGACGGATTCTGGGGGAGTTGGTCAAGATATCTCTGAAATGGCAACTCGCAGTACCAGTTTAAAAAAATCCTAGCGCGAACCCTGTTTAAGAACCTCAGCACACAGATTAAACAACAATTTGCCTGTAGGAAAAATGTGCTTGCCACATTTTTTGATATATAAAGATAGCATATGATCAGGTCTGGCATAAACGGTTACTGTACAAATTGAAATCTATTAGCTTATCTGGAAATGTCTATCATTATGTTCAAAACATTTCTCTCGGAAAGATGCATGCAGGTCAAAGTTGGAAATTCCTATTCTACCTTACGATTTCCAACTATGGATATTCCACAGGGATCAGTCATTAGTGTGTGTGTGTGTGTGTGTGTGTGCATATATATGCATACACAAGTGTGCATGTGTGTATGCCTCTTTGTATGTACATATAATATATATTCTTGTCAATGCTGGTGTAAGCATGTAAGAAATCTGCCATGACTTAAAGTGGTATTCAGTACAGTACAGTACAATATAATACAATACAATACAATACAATGCATCACCACCACCATCATCAACATCACCACCATCACCATCATCATCATCACCACCATCCTCATCATCATCACCACCCTCCTCTTCCTCCTCCTCCTCATTGGATCGGTGGTCTAGGTGGTCACGCGCCTTGCCTAGAAAGTAAAAAGTCCGGGTCGGAGTATGCGGGGTTCGTACCCCGTTTGGACCCAGAACTTTTTCCCCATCCATTAGACCCTGAGTGGAGGTCTGGGCGCTAGTCTTTCGGATGAGACGATAAACCGAGGTCCCGTGTGTTACACATCACTATTTAGCGCACGTAAAAGAACCCACGGCAACAAGGGGGTTGTCCCTGGCAAAATTCTGTAGAAAGAAGCCACTCTGATAGGGAAACAAATACACTTGCATGCAGGAAAAAGAAAAAAAAAAAATGGGTAGGCGCTGCACATGTGGCGACGTGCTCTCCCCGGGGAGAGCAGCCCGAATTTCACGCAGAGAAATCTGCGTGACTTAAAGTGGTACAAAATACAAAATACAAAAAAAAATTATTACCACCACCACATTCATCATCATCATCATCATCATCATCATCATCATCATCATCATCATCATCATCATCAATACCATCATCGTTACCGGTTAACTGTGTTGGCTGTGTGCAGAGGAAAGCGTGGCTTCAGCTCCAAACGGCTGATAGTTCTCAGTGACCTGGCCAGTCCTTTTGGCGATGACCAGCTGGAGACCGTTATGGACGTCATGCAAAAGTTCAACGTCGAAATCAACTTTATGTTAGTGTTTCTGTGTGTGTGTGTGTGTGTGTGTGTATGTGTGTGTGTGTGTGTGTGTGTGTGTGTGTGTGTGTGTGTGTGTGTGTGTGTGTGTGTGAGTGAGTGAGTGAGTGAGAGAGAGAGAAATGTATGTATGTATGTATGTATGTATGTGTGTGTGTGTGTATGTGTGTGTGTGTGTGTGTGTGTGTGTGTGTGTGTGTGTGTGTGTGTGTGTGTGTGTGTGTGTGAATGAATGAGAAAGAGAGAAATGTATGTGTGTGTGTGTGTGTGTGTGTGAGTGAGTGAGAAAGAGAGAAATGTATGTGTGTGTGTGTGTGTGTGTGTGTGTGTGTGTGTGTGTGTGTGTGTTGTGTGTGTGTATGTGTGTATATGTGTGTGTATATGTGTGTGTGTGTATATGTGTGTGTGTGTGTGTGTGTGTGTGTGTGTGTGTGTGTGTGTGTGTGAGAGAGAGAGAGAGAGAGAGAGAGAGAAAGAGTGAGAAATGTATACACGTGTGTGTGTGTGTGTGCATGCAAGCGTGCATGTGTGTGTGTCTCATTCATATTAGTTTTGCTATTAAATACTTTATTGTACATGTTCCTTATCTAAACTTTTAAGTCTTACATTCACGAAATGAATTTTTCTTATTACCATTTTTTTTCTTTTTTTTCTTTATTTGAATTGTTGCAAATTGTCTGGCATGCTTCTTGTTAGTGGTTGGTTTTGTTGTTTTTTTAAAACTGTAATAATCAACTTTAACAAAAAGATAGATTTTCTAATAAGCTTGTTTTTGCTTTCAAGAGTATTAAAACACAAAAGTGCAATCTGTTTTCCTGATAATGACCAAAACATGCTTTTACCAGTTTTTTTTTTCTTCTTTCCTTCTTTCAGAGGCCCTGACCTGGACGATGACGAAGACAAGGGGGAGGGAGGGGGTGCGGGGGATGGGGGTGCGGGGGAGGGGGGTCAGAAAGAGAAGACCCCACAGCAGCGGGCCGGTGAGGCCATGGCCAAATACATGCTGGAAAAAACGGACGGGGCCAGTTACTCCTTCAGGTGAGTGAGTGAGTGAGTGAGTGAATGGGCCTGGCTGGCTGATTGGTTTAGGTTATGCTATAGTCCCAGCAGAGCTGTCCAGATTTAGGGGACTGTGGTAACTGCATGTCATCCCACTTTTGCGCCACAAAGAATCAGAGCTTTGTGTTGGGTGTGTTACGATTCTGAAGTGTAAAGCAGTGGTATGAATGAGCTCACTGTGTGTGGGGTGTGTTGTTGTTGTTGTTGCTTCGATTTTACGTCTGTTCACTCAAAGTGATGTAAGACGATGGGAAGGGAAGAGGGCAATAATGTTGATGTATGTGTGCAGTAAAATAGGTGTGTATTTCTTAATAATGTAGACAGTACACAGAAAAGGGCTAAACAATGATAACAACAAGTAAATACATAGCAAATGCTAGTTTGACTTGTAACTATAACAAATGTCGTATAGGACTGTTTATTAAAGATTTTGTTAAATGAAACGCCTAAGATTTTAAAAAATCTTATCCAAAGATTTTTCAGAAAAAAAGAATAAGAATAGTTTTAGACTCTTACACCTGTGGTGTGTGTGTGTGTGTGTGTGTTGTGTGTGTTGTGTTTTTCATGTGTGTTTGCGTGTGTGTGTGTGTGTGCGCGCGTGCACGCGCATGTGCGAGTGTGCATGTTTGTGTTTGTATGTACATAAATATTCATGTTGATGCTTGTGTAAGCATGTTAGAAATCTGCCATGACATGGTATACAATACAGTACAGTACAATATAATACAGTGATTGTATGCCATAGGACAGCATGATATCACCGACTAATATAAAGTACAATAAAACACAGTGTGTGATGTATGGTGTATATATTATGTTGCAGTGAAGCGTTACCAGCACTCAGTTACTTCCAGTCTCGCCAGGTTCGGCCGACAGCTTGGAAGTGTATCATGGAGATCGGCCCCAACCTGAAGATTCCCATCAATGGATACATCAAGGTCAGCACCGCATGGGAATGGAATGGAGTGGAAAGGATTCAGAGAGATTGGATTGATTGGGGTTTTTGTAGCAATTTGTTGAAAAATATGAATAAAAAATTAGGGATAGCTCCAAATCCTATTCTTTCCTCTCATTCCTATGCTGTTAAAAAAAAAGTATCACCCCCCGCCCCCCCACCCCCCTCCCCCCTCCAGCTGACCGGACATGCAATAGTGGCTACCATCAACAGTCATATTGCCAGAGTCTTCTTCTTCTTCTTCTTCTTCTTCTTCTTCTTCTTCTTCTTCTTCTTCTTCTTCTTCTTTGTCAAACGCTCAGACAGCAACTATTGTCGTCTGTCATACAAATGAAAACGTGTTGCGCTACCGTCAAGTATATCTGATAAGTCAGGCCCAGCCCATCCTACTCAGGCTGGGTAAAGAATTTTGTTCTCTTTTTAAGTTTTTTGGGGGGAGAAAAAAGGCAGGAGGAGAATGGACCAAGAAGGCAGAAAATAGACAAGAAGGAGGCGACAGGAAGAAAAGGGACAAGGCAGAAACAAAGAGAGGGGTAAAAGAAAGAGGAAATTCCCAAGGTGACAGACAGTAAGAATAAGAATAAGGCAGAGACAGGAGAGAGGGATAGGAAATTCGAGGGATTCCCAGCACAGACTCTCCAGAAGGTGGGGATGGTGTTTATACGGACAAACCCCCAGGCATGCCCCCCCCCCCCCCACAGGGGGAATTGGAATGTTGCTGAAGGAATGACATGTCAGTTGATATTGTGTGTTGATATACGTAATACATCTATACATGGGTGCCTACTACTACTACTACTACTGCTGCTGCTGCTGCTGCTGCTGCTGCTGCTGCTGCCTCTGCTGCTGCTACTCCTACTACTACTACTACTACTACTACTACTACTACTACTACTACTACTACTACTACTACTACTACTACTACTACTATTACTCCTACTACTCCTACTACTACTCCTACTACTACTACTACTACTACTACTACTACTACTACTACTACTACTACTATTACTACTATTACTACTACTACTACTACTACTACTACTACTACTACTACTACTACTACTACCACTACTTCTACTACTTCTACTACTTCTACTACTACTACTACTACTCCTCCTCCTCCTCCTCCTCCTCCTCCTCCTCCTCCTCCTACTACTACTACTACTACTACTACTACTACTACTACTACTACTACTACTACCACTACTACTACTACTACTCCTCCTCCTCCTCCTCCTCCTCCTCCTCCTCCTCCTCCTCCTCCTCCTCCTCCTCCTCCTACTACTACTACATACTATTACTACTACTATTATACATGTATGTATGTATGTGTGTGTGTCAGGTGAAGGAGTTCAAACTGAAGCAGAGCTGGAAGAGGGTGTATGCCAAAGACCCCGACATGGTGGTGAAGAACGAGAGGACCTTCCACATGGACGACGAAGAGAAAACTGAAGTGGATCGGGACGACATTGTGGAAGGTGAGTTCTTGTTTGTTTGCTGTCTTCTGTGCTCTGTGTGCTGTGTGTGTGTGTGTGTGTGTTTGTGTTTGTGTGTGTGTGTGTGTGTTTGTTTGTGCGCTAGTGTGTGTGTGTTCGGGGGGAGGGGGTGTATGTATGGTGTGTGTGTGTGTTTGTGCATGTGTGTGTGTTTTGGGGCAGGGGGTGTATGTATGGTGTGTGTGTGGTGTATATATCTGGTGGGGGGGGGGGGGGGCGGGGGGGGGGGGGGGGTGGGGGGTAGGTGCGTGTGTGTGTGTTCGGGGGGGGGGGTGTATGTATATAGTGTGTGTGTGGTGTATATGTCTGTGAGTGTGTGTGTGTGTGTGTGTGTTGTGTGTGTGTGTGTGTGTGTGTGGTGTGGTGTGTGTGAACAGAACACAACAATCTTTATTGCCATAGAAGGCCAGTATCGCCATATATCAGGCCTGTCCAGATTTGCTAGTGGATGAGAAAAAGCAAAAAGCTTATGAACTTCTGAACCATTGAAAGAAATAAGGGGGGAAAAACAGCAGCAAACAAATGAATGAAAAAAATGGAAGAGAAAAAGTCACCTATTTTTCCTTTTGAAAGAGCGTGTCGCAAACAGTGCACAGAAATACTGAAACTGAAAAATACTAAAAATAGCCATGAAAATACTGAAGTCAAGTAGTTTGGGGGTGCATAAATTACAACTAAAAAAACCCAGGTGTTCTTGCCAGGGACATCTTTTGTTGCTCAGCCCAGTTCATTTCTTTTTTTAAACGCATCAGTGTATGTTATTTAGTTGTCACAAGAAACTGATTCAAGACAAAAAATTGCATTATAGTCCCATCAATGCTTATACTATGGGTCAACTGTCTAGGTTGTGGCAATGACAAAATGTGTTGTGTATTTTGCTGGCTTCCAGAGCAACAAAATAGATGTGTGTGTTTTTCATACTATTCCAGTAATAAAATATAATGTGTATGCTTTTCAGGCTACTGCAGCAACAAAATACTTCTATGTGTATGTTTTTCAGGTAATGCAGTAATAAAATACTATCCTATGTATTGTTTTTCAGCTTACTGAAATAACAAAATACTGTTGTGTGTATGTTTTTCAGCTTACTGAAATAACAAAATACTGTTGTGTGTATGTTTTTCAGCTTACTGAAATAACAAAATACTGTTGTGTGTATGGTTTTGCAGCTTCCTGAAATAACAAAATACTGTCGTGTGTATGGTTTTGCAGCTTACTGAAATAACAAAATACTGTTGTGTGTATGGTTTTGCAGCTTACTGAAATAACAAAATACTGTTGTGTGTATGGTTTTGCAGCTTACTGAAATAACAAAATACTGTTGTGTGTATGGTTTTGCAGCTTACTGAAATAACAAAATACTGTTGTGTGTATGGTTTTGCAGCTTACTGAAATAACAAAATACTGTTGTGTGTATGGTTTTGCAGCTTACTGAAATAACAAAATACTGTCGTGTGTATGGTTTTGCAGCTTACTGAAATAACAAAATACTGTTGTGTGTATGGTTTTGCAGCTTACTGAAATAACAAAATACTTCTATGTGTATGTTTTTCAGGCTACTGCAGCAACAAAATACTATCCTATGTATTGTTTTGCAGCTTACTGAAATAACAAAATACTTCTATGTGTATGTTTTTCAGGCTACTGCAGCAACAAAATACTATCCTATGTATTGTTTTGCAGCTTACTGAAATAACAAAATACTGTTGTATGTATTGTTTTTCAGCTTACTGAAATAACAAAATACTGTCGTGTGTATGGTTTTGCAGCTTACTGAAATAACAAAATACTGTCGTGTGTATGGTTTTGCAGCTTACTGCAATAACAAAATACTGTTGTATGTATGGTTTTGCAGCTTACTGAAATAACAAAATACTGTTGTGTGTATGGTTTTGCAGCTTACTGAAATAACAAAATACTGTATGTATTGCAGGCTATTCCTATGGCAGTGACAGGGTGCCGGTGTCTGCTGAAGACAAGGAAAGCATGAAGTACCAGTCTGAGAAATGTCTGAAGGTCCTCGGCTTCACCAAGGCAGAACTGGTGAGCAGTGTTTTCACCATGGCTCGTTGTGTTAACACGTCATAGTCCTGTAGTGCTACGAACAAAGCTGTTTGTTTTTTGTGTTGTATTTCAACTATGAACCTAAGATAGGAAATTTGATTAAAAGGTTATCTATCTGAGTAGGGACGGGATAGCTCAGAGGGACAGGATAGCTAAGTGGTCAGAGCGCTTGCTTTCCCCCAGCTAAGTTAAGCAGCGTTGAGCATGGTTACCAGTTGGATGGGTGACTGTTTGTGCGCCTTGGCTTCAATACAGTTCCCCAGTTCACCCAGCTCCCTCAGTTCACCCAGCTGTAAATGAGTACCTGCCCTCTTAAGGGTCAGGGAAGGTAAAGCAGCGAGGGAGAGGAGATGGGTGCCGCCCTCAACATGTTGGCCCCTAGAGAAGCTGAGGTCTCTGACACCTCGCTCCACTAAAACCACACAGGTTATGGGACTTCTTTACCTTCATCTATCTGAGTATCTTTGCCATTATGGCTTGGGAGTTGGGTTGTTTTTTTTTCCTTATTGGTAGCTTGAATAATTTGAAGATGAGCTGCTAGTTGACAAAATGACCTTTAAGACTCTTGCTGGAATTTCTGTTGTTGTAAACATATGAAAATTAAATACAGATTGTTTTGGGGAGAGGAGGGGGGGGGGGGGCAGGAAAGGCCAGTGGTTAAGAGTGTGATATGATCTGATGACCTGGGTTCGAACCACTAGAGAGGAAGCCATCCAAGGGGACATCTTTCCTGGAGTTAATATCAGGACTAACTCCACTTCCCTAGAAGTCTTGTGGATAACACTGTAAAGCAAGAAACCACGTTTGGGAATGCATGCAAAGCATCTTGTACACATGGTAAAACCTGTTCCGCCTTTTGGAAGAGTAGGCCATCAAGAGGCGGTAGGAACGGATGACAACACATGCACCAGTGTCGTGTTCCGACATCACCAGGCTACGTCCCTTTCACTTACAGGCCACCAACCAGAGGGTTGCCTGCCTGCCTGCCTGCCTCAGCCAATACATTTCTACTTCACAGCAGCTCATTTCTGCTTCAGTACTGGATGTGTTTGTGTTTACGTAACCCACCAAACACTGTCATGAATTGGGGGTTCTGTAACATGCATATCCGATTCTCCGCATAAATATGCACATGAAGGGAATTAAGGCAATGACAGGT
>JASPKP010003206.1:12500-20514 GCA_030674155.1 Stramonita haemastoma | reverse complement strand
TGTTTTCAAATTCACAAAATTGGATGGGACTATAACCGAGGCCCCGTGTGCGAACGCATCGCAGATTATCTTGCGCCACACGTTAAAAACCCGTTCCGTCTTTCGGGAGGAGAGTAGGCCATTGTGCCTGTAGGAGCAGATGACAACAAAATAAAAACCCAGCATGCACACAGGTGTCGTGTTTAGACACCATCCCTGAGGAAAAATCGGGGAGTTGGAGTCCCCAGGGCGGCTCAGGGCTGTATATGGCAACGTTCTGGTGGCTCCTGCGACGGCACTGGAACCATTCGTATCGGCGATTGCCCTTTCCAATCGATCATTCCATCAAAGTGGAGAGGGGAGGTCTGCTGCATGGGTAACAGCTTGTCCTCCATACTTACTTACCCAGGCTTTGCGCTCTAGAGCCTAGAGCGCAATCCATAGTCTTCTGACACTCCCGGATGCCTACTAAATTTAGATTGTTTCTATAACGGTAGATTCGTTGCAATTTTTAAAAAATTGCATATGAGCATCTCAGATATTTAAAAAATCATACTTGAACTAACTCCTGTTCTCTTTTTTGCGCATAAAATAGTGTGGCTGAGCTTTGACAGTAATTTGTTAACGTTTTTCAGCGCAAGCATTCATAACATTATGCAAATATGTGCATAATGTGTTATTGCATAATGGGTTCCAATTAAAAAAAATCCGTCTCTGTGTATGCACATGTCTTCTTTTTCTCCTACTTCTTCGTTTTCTTTTTTTTCTTCTTGTTCTTGTTCTCCTCCTCCTTCTTTTTCTTCTTCTTCCTCTTCTCCTTCTTGTTCTTCTTCTTTCTTTCTTTCTTTCTTCATCTTTTCTTCTTCTTCTCATTAATTTAATGCTTATTCACTACAAGGTAATTTAGACTTAGTGTATCTGTATAATTATCTCTTTGTCTGTCCCCCCCCCCCTCTCTCTCTCTCTCTCTCACGCACACACACACTAACACACGCGCACGCACGCACGCACGCACGCACACACACATTCAGATGCATTACACAGAGCGTAGAATTGGGAGAGAAAAAAAAAAGAGGAAACTAAGCCGGGGTCCAGGGGCCGCTTAGGCCCCGGTGGGGTGCAGGGGCAAAGCCCCGCTGGGGGGTCCAGGGGGGCAAACCCCCCCGGCCGAAAACGATTTTTAGCATTTTAAAGGCAATGTGGAGGCCTCTCCAGGCACCATTTTGAGCAATGTGGAAGCATGTGTGTGTGTGTGTGTGTGTGTGTGTGTGTGTGTGTGTGTGTTGTGTGTGTGTGTGTGTGTGTGTGTGTGAAAGAGAGAGAGGAGAGAGAGAGAGAGAGAGAGAGAGAGAGAGAGAGAGAGAGAGAGAGAGAGAGAGAGAGAGAGAGAGAGAGAGAGTGTGTGTGTAGTGGGGTCAAGGGGCAGAGCCCCTTGTGGGGGTCAGGGGGCAACGCCCCCTGAAGCTGAAGGTTTTTTGACAATTCTAGCCTGTTTAATGGCCTCTCCTTGAACTAATTTCAGTTCTTGATACTAAGCAATTTCTGCCCTAAAATAAGCTCTCCAAGTATGACTTTTTCTGTCATTTCTTCAATCTAAAGGAAGTTCTACACTCACGTAATCACATAGCAAAAATTAGTACATTTCTAGACAAATGTGCACAAATGCAGATAAGAGGAAAAAAGAGAAAGAAAGGGCAGACACTCACAGACAGAGAAACAGAGAGAGGGGGGGTGCAAGAGAGAGAGAGGAGAGAGAGAGAGAGAGAGAGAGAGAGAGAGAGAGAGAGAGAGAGAGAGAGAGAGAGAGGAGAGAGAGAGAGAGAGAGAGAGAGAGAGAGAGAGAGAGAGAGAGAGAGAGAAGAGAGAGAGAGAGAGAGAGAGAGAGAGAGAAAACAAGGCAAGGCAAGGCAAGGCAAGGCAAGGCAAGGCAAGGCAAGGCAAGGCAAAATTCTTTTATTCGAGGATAATAGATAAGCACACTTGTGCTTTTTTACATCCAGTCCCCGCCCCTTTCAGGGATAACATCAAGATAAAAAGACAGCCTCAACTAAAACAAGAACAATTATAATGATCCAATTACCAAGAGCAAACCATACCAAGTATCAAACAACAGGTAAGAAATAAGACAGAGATACAATATTAAGGTAATGTTATAAAAAAAAAAAGGCACTCATTCAGAAACGAAAATAAGAAGTAAGAATCAGTGATGATTTTGATTTGAATAATAAACAAGCAAACAAACAGACAAAGAAACCAAAAAAAATGAACTGGGATTTAATCTTTTCATTGATCGCTGTTATATTTTCTTCCAGGTTTTGTAATCGGCCACAAAGTTCTGCATACTGTTTCTGGGATGTGTGCATGAGTTCCAGTATTTTATTCAGTTTTTCTTCAAAACGTTCACCATGACTGTCAACTTTACTTTCTAACCTCAGGACAGTTTCATCAACAGAAGGGCCGGGATTGGATTCAATATCCCCGCAAAGGAGGAGCATGAATCTCAAGTTCGGAGGTGGATGCGTAATACATTTCTCATGTGATTCAGGAGATACAAAGTTCGAGCTGTGAAACAAAAGGGGGTAGACACGGAAATGTTCGTACAGCCTGACACACCCATCAGTGTCAGCGTGCAATGGGAAAGAGTCAAACAAACAGTGTTTCAAAGTGTGAGCATCCCGACAGAAAACAGCGTAAAGGCAAAAGGGAAAGTTGTAGAGCAAGATGGCTGCAAGAGCCGTGCACACTGTAAACAGTGCTATTTCAACGCCACTGTATATCTTGCCTGTTGCCTCTTCGCTGTCACCTTTTCTCGCCGATTTTCTCATCTTTTTCAGCAGGAAGCCTGGAATTGATGATGCAAATCGGCCCACACATGATCGATATGCTTGTATGCCAATCGTCATTATGCTGATGACTGTACAACTAATTGATAATTAATTAAACATCTAATTTAGTTGCACTGAAAAAAATTGCAGCCGCACAGCTCGTGAACACCTGTTCATCCCCCTGTGTGTAGAGAGAGAGAGAGAGAGAGAGAGAGAGAGAGAGAGAGAGAGAGAGAGAGAGAGAAGACAGACAGACAGACAGACAGACAGACAGACAGACACCGCCAGTCTTTCGCAGAAAGAGAAAGGGCAGGCTGGTTGCCTGTCCATTGTTATGATACTGTAAACATTGCTCTCTGACCCCATACAGCTGAAGGCAGCCAGTGAAAGCCCCCCCCCCCCCCCCTTCCTACCATCCCTCTTCACCCCTCTGCCTTAGGCTTACAGCTGCAACTGACACCCTTCTGTCAACAGATACCTAGTAGACTGGTGATGTAAAGAAGAGAAGGGAAGTACTGAGCATGGAATTGAAACGGTTGCATCCTATCCCTTCACTGGTTCTCTGTGGGTTTCGTTGTTTTTTTTTAAATACTTTTTTTTTGTGTGCTTTTTCGCGGATTTCCTCGAAATCGCGATGTACCGTGGCTGAATTATCCTATGTCTGCCTGTTTATGTACACTTGTTGTGTTTCTCATTTTCTGAAGAAGCTGCATAATGTTTTCTTCCCTGCTTGGATATCCTGAGTGTTTGTCCACAGCAGTATTTTTTGCTGTGTCAGTCTGCAAGAGTTGTATTCCCGCCGATGGAGTAGATCACCTTGTCTTTTGCCTTTTGCAAAATTAATGGTCTTCAAGCGCTCTGCAGGCCCGGCTAGCATAGAGAATGTCGCACTGGCAAGCTTCACAAAACGCTTTGCCTGCAGCATCCAGTTTTCGAATGTGCTCGCCAATCCACACATTTCATCCCCAACCTTGACTTCACCATCTGCCCACTCCCATTTCCATGCATTTTGCATCCTCTGTCATCATAAGCATGAGTCCCATCAATGATCGTTCTTCCGCATATGCTAGCCATTTTGAAATTTTGCACATAGGCTAGGCTAGCCCTTGATCGGCTTTAGCTACCGAGTCTTGTGAGTGAGAACTGAACCCTTTGACGACACTCGCACCATTTGAGAATTTCATCTGGTTTCGTGTTTTTTTTCCCCAGATTTTTTTTCAGAGGAAAGTTTTTTTTTCCCGTGGAAATCAGCTTAAAAAAAGCGGAAATCCGCGGAAACGCGGAGAATTCTATGCTCTGAAATTACAAGTGACAAAAACACAAATTTCAAGTCACACACAAGCATCTGCTTTTGTTCTTTTCTCCCTGTATGTCTCCCTTTGCCTATTATCACCAATAGTGAAAAGACGTAAAATCTAAAGAACGAACGAACAAACATCAAAACACATGGAGGAACTACTATATTTCTTATAATCTGCACACACTCGCAGACACGCACCTACCTACCTACCTACCTACCTAGCTGCCTGCCTGCCTGCCTGTCTGTCTGTCTATCTGCCTGCCTGTCTGTCTGTCTGTCTGTCTGTCTGTCTGTCTGTCTGTCTGTCCATCTATCCCTTAGTCTGGCGGCCGTGGGGGCACCCTGAAGACTTGACAACCAGTTCCCTCCATTCCTCTCTCTGTTCTGCCTTTCTCAAAATTTTGTTGAGTTCTAGGCCTGTCCATTCACTGATGTTGCCCTCCCATCTCTTCCTTGGTCTGCCTCTTTTTCTTCCTCCCTGGACAGTGCCTTGCAGTATCGTTTTTGCAAGTCCTTTTGATCTTGTGACATGCCCGTACCATTTAAGTTTACGCTTCTTTACGATTGGAGGACGGGATAGGCCTAGTGGTCAGAACATTGCGCTGGCAATTTGACCACCCGAGTTCGATTCCCGGTCGAGGGGGATTTTTCTCCTGGAGTTAACATCAGTGCTGACTCCACTCTCCCCAAAAGTCTTCCGGATGAGACCGTAAACCGAGGCCCCGTGTGCGAACGCACGCAGAACATCTTGCGCACACGTTAAATCCTGTCCCGCTTTTCGTAAGAGTAGGCCATTGTGTGCCGGTGGGAACAGATGACAATATTTACACAACTGCATACACGCGGGGACTGGATAAAATAAAAACATATGAATGCTTATTCCATTATCCTCGATATAAAAGAATAAATAAATAAATAATAAAGAAATTGATAGAAGGTTTTCGTAGGGACCATACACACATACGAAGAGAAGAGTGAAGACAATGTTCACACCACTTACCCAGTATGACGCCCTCGTAGTCCCACAGCGGATCACCTTCAACACACAACAACAACAAAAGCAGATTAATACACGAGTGTGAGGGGCGGTCATTAGATTACGTCCCATGCGATAGGAGCCTGACAGTTGCAGGTTAAAGGTAAAAAAAAAAAGGTAAATGTGTCCCATAACCTTTGTGGTCGTAGGGGAGCGAGGCATCAGAGACCTCAGCTTCTCTAGGGGCCAGCATGTTGAGGGCGGCGCCCATCTCCTCTCCCTCACTGCTTTACCTTCCCTGACCCTGATGAGGGCAGGTACCCATTGACAGCTGGGGGGAACTGTACTGTAGCCAAGGCGCGCAGACGGTCACCCATCCAACTGGTAACCACGCTCGACGCTGCTTAACCTTGGCTGGGGGAAGCGAGCGCTCTGACCACTGAGCTATCCCGTCCCCTAATTCTGTTACATAAGCAATTAAGCACACATTTGGAATTTATTGACTCTGTTGGGTTTTTTTTTTAATGTATAGATTAATACTGTCAGTTTTCAATTTTGGTCCATCTGAAAAGTCTTGTTTTGCTTTAGGTTTAATAGTTGGTTGCCTTTTATTCAGGAGGGGGGGGGGGGGGGGGGGGGGGTATTTTATTATGGTTTTTAATCTTCAAAAAGGCAACACAATTCAACAACAGGAAGTAAATTTTAAATATAAAACAACAGCAAAATGTTATTGTTGTTGTTGTTAGTGTTGTGCGTTCCCCAGCTTAACACTCTGGGGGTCTGTCACCCAGAATGTGCCACTCTGACTCACTAATCCCACCTGGGAATCACTGCTGAAACAAATATTTCACACTTAATGAGAAGAGTGCGTGTATGACTGTTTTCAAGTACCTCACCATATAGGCAGCCAAGCTCCTACTTCAGAGGATTTATTTTCTCTACTTTAGACAGGAGGTGCAGGTTGTTGTGTTAAGAGCGTGTCATGGCTGAAGGCAATCTCAACACATTTTACACCAAAACTTTTCAGTGTAGGCCTTGGCAATGATCTGACATCAATAACTGACACAGCTTTTGGTATGGCCCATGCAAAATTATCTAGAGCTGAATAATTCCTGGAAGTGGGAGCCCTGCTACAGTGAAAAAAGACGGTTTTTTTCTTCCATTAATGTTCAGCGGTCAGCAGTTTGACCATTATTAACATTTTTGACGAAGCGCAAGTGTGTGTAATCTTGTTAGCTGTTCCCACCAGCACACAGTGGCCTACTCTTACAAAAAGCGGAACGGGATTTAACGTGTGCGCAAGATGTTTCAAAGCCGATACTAGACTGGCCATACAGTTGTGCAGTTTAGAAGTCTCCATTACGTCTTTTCTTGTTCGCCTCCATGAAAAGATCCTTTACCTCAAGCCAAAAGCTGTGTTCGTTATTGATGTGAGCTCATTGCCGAGTTTGATTTAATTTTGTTATCGTCAGTTGGCATCTGCTGAGTCTGAGAAGCCTCGTTTTTCAGCTGAGGAACAATGTACAGGAAACACAACATCAATAACTAAGCCTAACTTTTTTCTTCTTCTTTTTTTTTTTTTTTTTTTTTTTTTGGGGGGGGGGGGGTGGTTACTGAATAGTGGTGAGTATGAGAACAAACCTCAGGTCGGGATAGTTCAGTGGTCAGAACACTCACTTTTCCCCCAGCCAAGGTTAAGCAGCATCGAGCGTGGTTACCAAGTACATGGGCGACTTTTTGCGCGCCTTGGCTTCAGTACAGTCCCCCCAGTTCACCCAGCTGCCAATGGGTACATACCCTCTTTAGGGTCAGGGAAGGTAAAGCAGCAAGGGAGAGGAGATGGGCACCGCCCTCAATATGCTGGCCCCTAGAGAAGCTGAGGTCTCTGATGCCTCGCTCCCCTACGACCACATAGGTTATTGGACTCTTTTTACCTTTAATAGGAACGCAATCGCTAATCCGTGCTGTTCTTGTTGTAGTAGTCTACCCTGAAAAAAGTCCTAAGGTATGAAACATTTTACGCAGAGAAATCTGCTGTGACATAAAGTGGTATATAAAAATTATAAAAAATCTCCACTTGCTGCATTGGAAAAATACATCATTACATTACAGTCTTTCACTTGTTACTTTTGCCAACATAGATCTGGTGCACACAATACATCATACTGAACAAAATCATAGACATCAATAATAAGGATAATGATAATAACAAAAGGGGACAGGATAGCCTAATGGTTGGAACATTGTGCTCTTAATCTGATGACCCGAGTTCGAATCCCGTGCAAAGATTTTTTTTTTCCTCTGGAGTTAACTAACATCAGTGCTGACTCCACTCTCCCCAAAAGTCTTTCGGATGAGACTATAAACCGAGGCCCCGTGTACGACCTCACGCAGAACATTTTGCGCACATGTTAAATCCTGTTCCACTTTTCGAAAGAGTGGACCATTGTGTGCCCGTGGGAGTTAAAATTAAGTTAAAGTCTGTCCCGAGCCTAAGGCTCATCAGGCCGGTGCTTATCCCGGTTTCTGTGGCATTAAGCGACTGAGAGTCACAGACTCCCCCCTGGATAGGGCGCCAGTCTATCGCAGGGTTAACCCTAACACAAGGTTGGTACCCCTTTTACACCTGGGTGGGGTGAGAAAATAGCCATAAAGTGCTTTTTCCAAGGGCACAACGCCACAGCCGAAAGCTAGGATCGAACCCGCAACCTTTAGATTACGAGTCCAACGCCCTAACCACTAGACTACAGCGGCGGCACATGTGCCCGTGGGAACAGATGACAAAATCTACAACACTGCTTACACACGGGGACTGGGTGTAAAAAGCAAATGAGTGCTTATTCTATTATCCTCGATGTAAAAGAATAATAAATAAATAAATTTACAGCTGTCCGTCGCTCTTTATTTCTGGTCCATCGATCTGAAATGACCTCC
>JASPKP010003206.1:5000-7500 GCA_030674155.1 Stramonita haemastoma | reverse complement strand
AGTGGATGAGAGGTGTTTTTTTTCAGGCAAGAGGTTTGGTATTTATTATAGGCATTTGCACTCAGGGGCCTAGTTTTGTATTCTTAACCACGTGCGGGTGGGGGTGGGGGTGGGGGTATTCATTTTTTATGTCTTCTTTTATTTTTAGGATAGCGGAATAAGCACTCGTGTGCTTTTTTTTTGCATCCAGTCCCGTGTGCATGCAGTTTTTGTCAGTGTTGTCATCCGTTCCCACCACCGGCACACAATGGCCTATTCTTTCGAAAAGCGGAACGGGTTTTAACGTGTGCGCAAGATGTTCTGTATGCGTTCGCAGCACACGAGGCCTCGGTTTTAAAGTCTCATATGAAGGACTTTAAAGGGAAAGTGGAGTCAGCACTGATGTTAACTCCAGAAGAAAAATTCTCTTGAACAAGATTCGAACCCTGGTACGGGTCAGCAGATCACGAGCGTGTGTGTGTGTGTGTGTGTGTGTGTGTGTTGTGTGTGTGTGTGTGTGTGTGTGTGTGTGTGTGTGTGCGTGTGCGTGCGTGTGTGTGTTATTATGTGTGTGTGTGTGTGTGTGTGTGTGTGTGTGTGTGTGTGTGTGTGTGTGTGGTGTGTGTGTGTGCGTGTGCGTGGTGCGTGCGTGCGTGCGTGTGTGTATATGTGTGTGTGTACGTGTGTGCGTGTGCGTATGTGTGTAGGTTTGTGGTGCGTGCGTGTGTGCGTGGCGTGCGTGCGTGCGTGCGTGCGTGTGTGTGTGTGTGTGTGTGTAGGTAGGTGTGTGTGTTTTTATTTTATTTTATTTTATTTTTTATTTTGTTTTCTTCTTTATATCGAGGATAATGGGATAGGCACTCATGTGATTTTTTTTCACCCAGTCCCCGTGTGTATGAAGTTGTGTAAATATTGTCATCTGTTCCCACCGGCACACAATGGCCCACTCTTACGAAAAGCATGTGTATGTGTGTGAATGTTGTGTGCTTGTGTGTGTGTTTGTGTATGTGTGGTGCATGCGTGCGTGTGAGAGAGAGTGAGAAAGAGAGAGAGAAGAGAGACAGACAGAGAAGAGAGACAGAGACACAGAGAGAGACAGACAGAGAGACAGAGAAGCAGAGACAGAGAGAGAAAATTAATAGTATCCGTTTATGCATGTGCATGTGCGTGTGTGTATGTAAATCAGATAGAAAGATTTTTTTTATTTTTTTTAAAAAAAAGGTTGCAAGAGGGAAGGGGTAGGTAGGAAAGGAGAAAGGAGAGTATGGGTGCGGTAAAAAAAAAAATATAACCCCTACATCTATATTGTGCCCCTCATTAATTTTCCTCTTGCTACCCGGGGGTAGTAGTGACAAAAGTAAGTGAAGATAGGGACAGTTGCCAAACCTGAACATGAGGGAAATGAATCACAGACAACGCGAGTAATGGCTAGGACGGATAGCCTAGTGGTCAGAGAACATTGCGCTGGCAATTTGGAGACCAGGTTCGAGTCCGGTCGAGGAGATTTTTCTCCTGGAGGTTAACATCAGTGTGACTCCACTCTCCCCAAAAGTCCTTCGGATGAGACTTTAAAAACCGAGGGCCCGTGTGCGTACGCAGGGCAGAACATCTTGCACACACGTTAAAATCCTGTTCCGCTTTTCGTAAGAGTAGGCTATCTTGTGCCGGTGGGGGACAGATGACATTTACAAAATTGCATACACACGGGGATGGATGTAAAAAAAGCACAAGAGTGCTTATTCCATTATCTCGATATAAAAGAATCAATCAAATCAATCAAATCAAATCTTCGTGCTTTACAACTCTTTCTCTACTGTGTCTTGTCTGTCTGTCTGTCTGTCTGCCTGTCTGCCAGTCTATCTGTCTGTCTCTGTGTTGGTTTGTGTGTGTGTGGTGTGTGTTGTGTGTGTGTGTGTGTGTGTGTGTGTTGTGTGTGTGTGTGTGGTGTGTGTGTGTGTGTGTGTGTGTGTGTTTATTTTATTCATTTTTTCTTTTCTTTTATTCTTTTACATCGAGGATTAATGGAATAAGCACGCATGTGCTTTTTACATCCAGTCCCCAGTGTGAATGCAGTTTTGTAAATGTCATCTGTTCCCCCAGCACAAGTATGGCTTCTCTTACGAAAAGCGGAACAGATTTAACCTGTGCGCAAGATGTTCTGCGTTACGTTCGCACGGGGCCTCGGTTTATAGTCTCATCCGAAAAACTTTTGTTTGTCTGTCTGTCTGTCTGTCTGTCTGTCTGTCTGTCTGTCTGTCTGTCTGTCTGTCTGTCCGTTTGTTGGTTTGTTTGTTTGTCTGTGTATGTGGTCTTTTTTCAAATCTGTGTGGGTTTGTGTCTTTTTGTCTCTGTCTTTCTGTCTCTCTTGTCTGTTCGTGTGTCTGTGTGTTCTGTTTATGTCTGTTTCTCTTTGTCTGTCTCTTTGTCTCTTTCTTTTTTCTGTCTGTTTATCTGTGTCTGTCTGTCTGTCCGTCGGTGTTCTTCTCTCTTCTCTCTCTCTTCTCCTCTCTCTCTCTCTCTC
>JASPKP010003205.1:12500-20515 GCA_030674155.1 Stramonita haemastoma | reverse complement strand
TCCCTTTCTACCCCCTCAAAAATGGTAAATCGCAAAAAAATTCATGTAGAGATTTTTTCGGGTTACATTTTGTCATTTTCAAGCATCAGTTTGATTGCCAGTTTTTAAAGTGAGCTTCCTGTAACCAAACAATTAGCTCTGCATTTTTTCCCAAATCAAAACAGTGATTTTGTTTTTTTTGTTTATGTCAAGGGAAATCCTCCCTCGGAAATTGGGCTGCTCTTTCGGGGAGAGCGCGTCGCCACAGTGCGGGCCCCTCCCCATTATTTTTTTTTTTTTTTATACCGCCCGGGCCCCCTGGGGATTTTAACTCCCTTTTTTCCTCAGGGAGGTGTCAAAAACAGACACCTTTGTGCTGTGCTTTTTTTTATTTTTTTTTTTTTTAAATTGTATCCGCCCCTACCGCACACAATGGCCTGTTTCCAAAACGGGGGGTTTTAACGTTGTGCCACGATGTTCAGCGAGCGTTGACCGGGCCCTGGGTTATTTTCCCCCCCCAATTTTTGTGACCATTGGGTTTTTTTTTTTTTAAAAGGGGGGAAAAAAAGGGCGAGGCTGGGTAGCCCCAGAACCTCAGGTTTATGGGGCCCCGGGGAACTTTTTAACCCTCCGCCTTCCTTCTTAATCTGAGTAGGCCTTGGCATTTTAACATCCAAAGGTGGGGATGGTTTTTTTAAAACCCCTTTTGAAGTTACCCCGAAAAAAAGCTCAGAGTGTTTTTTTTTAAAAATTGTGGGCTGTAAGTTTTGTTAGATCCACATACAATGCAAAAGGTACAGTGGGACCCTATAAAAAATCGTGGGGCCCCGTTTGTTAGGTTTTTTTAAAAAGCCCCAAAGAAACTAAAAGCTATATCTTTTCCGTCTTTTTTTTTAGGAATATTTTTTCCTTGGGGGAGGGAACTTTTTCTTTTTCTTCTTTTTCCTTTTCCCCCCCCCCCAAAAACCCCTCTTGGGAAAAAGGGGCCAGTTTTTTTAAATTTTTCTGATCTCCCGGGGAGGAGGTCGCCAAAAAAGCGGACCCCATTATTTTTTTAAATTTTAAAAAAAACCCACTTTTTAAAAGAGTTTTTAAAAATTTGAAAGAAGAAATAAAATCCGATGTGAGGGGTTTTTTTAAAGTGGGTTTTTCCCCCCTTTCCTTTTTACCGCCCTGTGTTTTAAAAAAGTTTTTTTTTATTTTTTTATGTTTTGTGTTTTCTTATTAAAAAAAAATTTTATTTGGGAAAGAAAACCCCCAAAACCCTTCTCAATTTTAAAAAAAAAATTTGAATCCCAAAGATTTAAAAAAATTTTAAAAAATTTTGGGGAAATAATGTTTTCGGGGGCCCCAGATTGTAGGCTTTTGATTTAAAACCCCCCCTTTTTGGGGCTGACCTGTTTGGTTTTTCCCCGGCCCCCTTTTTTCCCCCCTTTAAAAAGTCCCAGGGTAATTACTTTTTCCACCTGGGGGGGAAACCCCCCCCAAGCAAGCCCTTTTTTTAAAATTTTAAAAAAATTTGGAAAAATTTTGCAAAAAAAGGAAATTTTTTTTTTTTCCCTTTTGGGGGGCCCTTTTAAAAAGCTGCCCTAAAAAGGATGAAAAAAAAAAAAGGGGGGAAAAATATGCTTAGAATTTTTTTGGGGAAAAAAAATTTAATAAGACATAATAAGAAAAAAAGTGCCCCCTTTGGGCCCTTTTTTTTGGGGTTAAAAATTTAAATTTTTAAAAAGGGCCCTAAATAATTTTTTTTGTACCCCCCCCAAGGGGTCAGTCTTGGGGAAAAATTAAACCCAAAAACCTTGCAAAACAATTTATGATTACTTATGTCTTTTTCTTTTTTTTTTCTTTTTTTTTTCAGTCTCTCTTTTTTTTGTCTGTCTTTGTTTGTCTGCCCTGTCGTCTTTTTTCTGTCTGTCTGTCTGTCGTCTTCTTTCTTTCTCTCTTCTTCTTTCTTCTTTTATCTCTTCTTTTTCCTTTTTTTCCCCCTTTTTTTCTAATCTTTCTCTTCTCTTTTTTCTTTTGTCTCTTTTTTCCCCCGCCCCCTTTTCTCCCCCCCTTTTCTTTTCTCGTTTCCCTTTTTCCCTTTTCCCCCTTTCTTTTTCGGGTTTTCACCTTTTGTTTTCTTCTCTTTTTTCTCTCTCTGTCTCTTCTTTTTATTTTTTGTCTCTTTTTTCTTTTTGTTTTTGTCTGTTTTTTTTCGTCTGTTTTGTCTGTCTTTTTCTGGTTTTGTCTTTTTTCTTCTCCCTTTCTGTTTTCTTTCTTCTTCTTTTCTTTTTTTTTTCTTTTCTTCTTTCTTTTTTGTCTGGGTTCCCTCCCCCCCCCCCTTCCCCCCCCCCCCCCTCCCCCCCCCCCCCCCCCCCCCCCCCCCCCCCCCCCCCCCCCCCTCCCCCCCCCCCCCCCCCCCCCCCCCCCCCCCCCCCTCTTTTTCTCCTCCTCCTCTCTCTCTCTCTCTTTTCTCTTCTTCTTTTCTTTTCTCTCTTCTCTTTCCCCACCTTTCCCTCTTTTCCATTGTTTAAATGTTCAACCGGGGTGGTTTGCTCCAAAAATTTCCCCACATCTGCTACATTGGGCCCCCCAAACCCCCTTTTGGGAGAAAAAAAATTTTTTTTGGGTTTTTTTTTTTTGGGGGTCTCTACCCCCCTTGGGGGGTTTTTTTTGGTTTTTTTCCCTGGGTTTTTTTTTTATCTCTTTTTGGTTTTTTTTTATTTTTATGTCTGTCTGTCTGTCGGGTCTTTTGTCTTTTTTGTTTTTTTTTTCCCTGTCGGTCCCTCTTTTTTTTTTTTTTTCTTTTTTTTCTTTTTTTTTTTTTGGGGCGCGTGCTTTTTTTGCGTGCGTGCTGCGGGGGGGCCCCGTGGTGGCGTGGGTGTGTTGTGTGTGTGTGTCGTTGTGGGTGGGGTTTTTTGGGGGTTTTTTTGGGGGTGTGTGTGTGTCAATTTTTGGGGTGTTTGTGTGTGGGGGTGTGGTGTGTGTGGTATGTGTGTGTGGGGGTGTGGGGGGTGTGTGGGGGTGAGTTTTTGCCCGTTTTCGGGTGTGTGCCCCCCGCCGTGCGTGGGGTGCACTGTGCAAAAAGGGGGTGTGCGTGATTGATCCGGGGGAAAAAAATAGAAACATGTTTAAAAAAAAACAAAAAAAAAAACCAAAGAGAAGTACTAAAATAAGATTTGGGGCTTTTTAGATATAAAAAAAAAGGGAAATACGAAAAAAAAAAAAAATAAACCCGGGGGAAAGAGTTCAAAACGGGAAGAGACAAAAAATTTGAGAGAGAGAGAAAAAAGGGGATGGAGGGGGAAAAAAGAAAATGGGGGGAGGTTTTGTTTGAGAGAGAGAGGGGGGGTAGAGAGGGGGGGGAGGAGAAGAATTAGGGAGACGGGTGGGGGGGGGGGGGGAGGGAGGAAAGGAGAGAGGGGAAGAAAGGGGGGGGGGGGAAAAGGGAAAAGGGAGGAAAAAAAGGAAGAGGTTATAAGAAGAAAGCAAGAAAGAAGAGAAGAAGAGTTTTGATAAATAGACAGACAGAAGACAGACCCCCCGAAGAAGAAAGATAGATAGATAGTTTTTTTTTAGATAGATAGATAGAAAAGATGGAAGAAGATAGATAGATAGATAAATTAGACAGAAAGCCAAGACCAACCAAAAAGGACAGACAGAAGACAGAAGACTGAAAAGAAAAAGGGAAATTTTTGTTAGATAGTTAGATAGATAGATAGATAGTTTGGGGGGGTTAGATAGTAGATGGGAGATAGATAGATGGGGGGTTAGAGGGGAAAAAATTTAAAATTTAAACCAAAAACCCCAAGGGGGTTTCCCCCTTTGTTCAGATTACACCCCTTTTTTAAAAAAGGGGTTTAAAAAGTTTGGCAAAAAAAAAAGCATTTCTTTTCTGTTCTCTTCTTTCTCTCTGTCTCTCTTCTCTTTTTCTTCGGGGGTCTTTTTTGTTTTTTGTCTCTGCCCCCTCTTTCTTTGTCTTTCTTGTTCTTTGCTCCTGCCGGGGGTCTTTTTTGGGGTTCGGGGCGTGGGGGTTTTTGCGGGGGGGCCAAAGGGTTTTAACCCGGGAAAAAGAGAGAGGAGGATGGAGGAAAGGGGGGGGGGGAGATGACCCCGAGGTGGGGGAGGGGGACGGAGGGGGGGGGAGGAGGGGGGAAAAGGGGGGGTTGGGGGAGACTGGGGGGAGGGGGGGGTGAAAAAAAAAGGGGGAAAAAAGGGGGACAGGAAAAAAAAAGGGAAGGAAAGAAAGAAGAAGGGGGGGGAAGGGGGAAGGGAAAGGGGGGGCGGGAAAAACAGGGCAGACAGAAAGGCGGGGCCGGGGGGGGGGCAGGCAGGCGGGGCGGGGCGGGGGGGGGCACCCAAAAAGGGAAAAAGGAACGGGGGGGGAGGGGGACACGGGGGGAAAAACGAAAAAGAGAAAGAAAAAACCAAATTACATTAAAAAACCCAAATCAAATTAAAATTAAAGATAATTTTTTCCGGGTGGAAAATTTTAAAAGCAAAATTTTTTCCTTTAAAATTCCCCCTTTGTCCCAAAAAGGGTGTTTTCCCCCAAAATCAAAAACACAATACAACAAAAAACACTATAAAAAACCCCCCACCCCATCCACGACGACACCACGCACCCCCCCAAAAAACAAACAAACACGGAAAAACAAAAAAACCCAAAAACCCCAAAATTTTTTTTTTTTTTCAAAAAAACACCCCCCCCCAATCCCCCCAAAAACACCCAAAACAGGGGGAAACAAAAACAACAAACACAACAAAACAAAAAAACAATACAAATCACTAAAGGAACACACAAAAAAAACCCATCCAAAAAAAACACGGCCTACTACCCCACACACGCCCGTAAAAAAATGAAGGGGGAAAAGGAAAGGGGATGGTGTTGAAGGGTTGTGGTGTGGTGTGTGGTGATGTGTGTGTGTGTGGGGGGGGGGTTTTTGGGGGGGGGTTGTGTGTTGTTGTTGGGGTTTGTTGTCTGTCTGTTGTTTTTGGTTTTTTGTGTTTTTTGGTGTCTGTCGTGTTGTCTGTGTCTTTTTTTTTTGGTGTGTCTTTTTTTTTCTGTGTGTGTGTGCATGATGTATGTGTTTGGGGTGGGGGGTTTGTGTGTGTGTGTTTTGGGGGGAGGGGGGCGGGGGGGGGGGTGGGGGGGGGGGGGGGGGGGAATTAAAAGTCACTATGAGTCATTCTTCCCCAAATTAGCACGCTAACCCCCCCCAAATTTTTTTGGGTTTTACTGCAGGGCCCCCAAAAGCCCACCACGTAACCCCTTTGGACAAAAAAAGGGGTCCACCGGGCCCCCTTGCAAAGGTCTGTTGGAGAAAAAAGGGGCCGTTTTGAAAAAGGGGGACCCCCATTGATGGCTTGAGGGTTTAAGGAGAAAAAAAAAACACCGAAAGGGGGGCGGGGGGAATTTTAAAAATTTCCTTGTCTTAAAGGGGGTTTTTCTTTCCCTAACTGCAAAAATTTTTTTCTCAACTTTTAACACAAACCCCCCCTTTTTAAAAATTGCTTTTTTTCCCCTTTTTTGGGAAATGTGGGAAAAAATTCGTGGGGGGGGGGTTGGGGGGGGGGGGGGGGGGGGGCGGGGCGGTCCCAAAAACGCAAAAGATTTTTGGGGTGACCTTTTTGGTTTTTTTCCCCCGGGGAAGGAAAAAAACCGAAAAAAGAGAAAAAGAAAAAAAAAAAAATAAAAAACCCAAAAAAAAAACCCCCGTTTCCCCCAACCTTTACACAAAAAACTTGGATATGTAAACCCCCCAAAAAAAAATAAATAGGAGCACCACTGTTTTTAAAAAAATTTGAATAATTTTTTAAGGGGGGGAAATTTTTTTTAATTTTAAATTTAAATCCTTTTCTTTTTTTTTACCCCTTTTTGTTTTTTAAATACTTCATTCATTTTTTTGGTTCTTTCTTTACTTACCCAAAAAAAAAAAAAAAAAAATTTAAAACTTGCCCAAAAAACAATTTTTCAAATGAAAGGGATTTAAAAAAATTTCAATTCATAAAAAAATCTAAACTTTTGAATATTTTTTTTTAAAAAATTTTGCTTTCTTTTTTTGGGGGCCCGAAAGAAAAAAAAAAAAAAATAAACCCTTTTTTTCCCCCCGCAAGTAAGGGGGGTTTTAAAATTTTTCCCCGGGGGTTTGGATCTGTTTCTGTTCTCTTTTTTTTTTTGGGGAGGGGGGGTTTTGTGGGAATGGCGGGGGCCCAAGTTCCCCCCCCCCGGAAATCAGGGGCATTGTGTCCTGAACCGGGGGGGGGGAAAAAACTGAAGAAAAAAAATGCTTATTTTTTCCCCGGGGTACGATTTGGGGGGTTTTAGCGTTTAACAGGGGGGGGTAGGGGGAAAAGGGGGGGGGAAAAAAAAAAAAAAGAAAAAAAAGGGGGGGAAAAAAATAAAAACAAAAAGGAAAGGAAAAAAAAAAAAAGGAAGGAAAAAAAAAAAAGAAGAAGAAGAAGGTAGAAAGAAGAAGAGAAGAAAAAAGGGGAAAGAAGAAAGTAGAAGATGAAGAAAGAAAAAGAAGGGGAAAAAAACCAAAAAAAAGAAGAAAGAAGAAGAAAAGAAGAAAAAAAACCAACCAGAAAAACAGAAGAAGTAGAAATAAAGAAAAAGGAAGAAAAAGGGGTTAATAAAAAAAAAAAAAAAAAACACCCCACAAAAATATAAAAATTAAAAATTTGGTTGATAGAAAAATGATAGATGGGATAGAAAAAATCCACACTGGCTTCTCACCAAAACTTTCTGACAACTGTGTCTTGAGAAAGACAAACCTGAAAGAGCTCATCCCTCGTTGCATCACAGGTTGCATGCTGGGTAAGTTCTGAACAACCATACATCAAGCCTTGCTGGCCTACGCTTTCTCGAAAGATGGAAGAAAGTGTATATCATATATGAAAGATATCGTGCGTGTATTCACACACAGACCCTAGGTTTACATAGTTCTATACGAAGAGGGGCGGAGGACCGTGGGGGGGAGTGGAGGGAGCTGGTTTCAAAATCTTCTAGTTGTGCCTGCAGGGTCCACGGGACTACGGGACAGGTGAAGGTGATGGCGAATACGAAGACGGGGGGGGGGGGGGGGGGGGGGGGGGGGGGGGATAGCTCCGGGGTCAGAGCACTCGCTTTGCCCAAGCTGAGGTTAAGCAGCAGGGTTTTCTGGGAGGTCTGTGGGCGGCTTACACTGGTGACCCTGTGTCTGCTATACTGGCTGCTTTGGGAATGTTATTGCCTGGTGCTGCCACAATCCTCACAATGATTATCTGTTTACGCTATGTGTCAGCTGGGTCTCTGCTTGGCTGCACAAGGTTGCTGATGATTATTCCGCTGATCCGTCAGGCTACGCTATGGGTTCTTTCTTTTCTTTCTTTCTTTCTTTCTTTCTTTCTTTCTTTCTTTCTTTCTTTCTTTCTTTCTTTCTTTCTTTCTGCTGCCAGGGCTGCTCAGAATTTCTCTGTCTGTCTGTTTGTCTAAGAAGTAGTGGTGCTAGACTCTATATGTGTTTGTCTGTCTGTTTCTGTCTGTCTCTGTCTCTTGTCTTTGTCTTTGTCTCTGTCTCTGCCTCTGTCTCTGTCTCTCTCGCTCTCTCTCTTTCTGTGTGTTCCCTCTCTCTTTCTGTATGTAACTGTCTCTCTGTCTCTGTCTCTCTCTCTCACATAGACAATGCACACATGCGCACGCGCATGCACACAAACACAAATGCACACACACACGTGCGCACACATTTGCAGACACACAGAAAATCAGACTCAGACCCAGTCATGTACACACACACACACACACACACACACACACACACACACACACACACACACACACACACCACAACGCAAAACACACGCAAACACACGCAAACACACGCAAACACACGCAAACACACGCAAACACACGCAAACACACACACACACACACTCACACACACTCACACACACACACACGCGCGCACACACACACACACACACACGCACGCACGCACACAACACACACACGCACCACACACACACACACAGACAACAACACACACACAACACACACATACACATGCACA
>JASPKP010003205.1:5000-7500 GCA_030674155.1 Stramonita haemastoma | reverse complement strand
GATAGACAGACAGACAGACAGACAAACAGATAGATAGATAGATAGATAGATAGATAGATAGATAGATAGATAGATAGATAGATAGATAGATAGATAGATAGATAGATAGATAGATAGATAGATAGATAGATAGATAGACCGCCAGACCGACACACAGACACACAGACACACAGACACACAGACAGACTTAGACAGACACACAGACACACAGAAAACAGACACACACAGACAGACAGATAATCACTTTAAGGAATACACAACGAATTAACACACAGCATCAACACAACTGTCAGCAAGTCAGCCTTTCTCTTTAACACACAAAAACCGGAGTACTCAGAACGTTTTCTCCGCAAGTGGCCTGTCTCTTTTTGTCTAGAAACAGGAAGCTTTTGGTGGGCAAACAATCGACAAAGCTTGCCTGTTGAGAAATGGTGGGGATAACGAGAACTGTGTTGTTAAAGGACAGGACGGAGGGGGTAAAAAGAAAGAGGGGAGGGGTAGTGGTTAAGGTGGACGGGGGGGAGAGAGAAAAGACACCATCCGAGACAGCAGGAAATGAGGTACTTATCTCTCTTTGTTTCGGTTTCTTTCAGAGAAAAAAGAGAAGAAAGTAAAAACTTTTTTGTAAATATTTGGAGTTTCGAGTTTTTAGTTGGAGAAAACGATGTCCTTTGCAAATCTCAATAGTTTCTGAGTCCCTTCACAGCAAAGGTAAACAATTGTTGCCCACAAAACTGTATAGAAAAGGGAAAAAAGAGATACCATTTCACCTAAAAATAAAAATTACAAGAAATAAAAACAAAAACATAAATCATACGTGCGTGTGCACAGACAGACAGACAGACACACTGACACACACACGCACGCACGCACGCACGCACGCACGCACGCACGCACGCACGCACGCACACACACACACACACACACACACCACAGAGAGAGACAGACAGACTACAGAGACAGAAATACAGAGTCAAGGAGGGAGAGACAGACAGACAGACAGACAGACATACAGACACACACACACACAAACTAATCACAGAGAGAGACAGACAGAGAGACAGAGAGAGAGAGAGAAATAGACAGACCGACAGACAGACAGAGACAGGGGAGGGAGAGACAGTCACAGAGAGAGAGAGACAGACAGACAGACAGACGGAGACAGAGACAGGAAGGGAGAGATAGAGAGACAGTTAGAGAGAAAGACATACAGGAGAGAGAGACATACAGGGAGAGAGAGAGAGACAGAGGCACATACAGAGAGACCGACAGGCAAAGTTTTAGCAAGAACTCACCTCCCTCCCTCCCTCCTCCCGTTTCTAACTAAACTGTACACCACCAACACACACAAGACAACTACAGCCCACCATCTCACACTTCGTGGATTGACAGACAGACAGATAGACAGATCTCCAGCAAACAGGCCAAGTTGAAGCCAATTCCTCCTGCCTCTTCTATTTCCCCCCACTTCACAAACGTAGAACTCGGAGTATTTTTCTTTCACAGCGCAATCAACCCATTTCTTTTTCAGTCAAAAACTGGGAGAAGGATTTACTGCTAGAGAAACACACATAAAAGCTGGTAGTTTGAAATCACTCAGACATTGGTCAATTGTCGCTGATAGTTATTGAGGGGGAGGGGGGGATGGGGAATGGGTATGAGTCAGCAGAGAGGGATGGAGGGATGGTGGGGGTAGATGGAATGGGAGGGGGAGGGGCGAGAAGAAATATTGTCAGACCAGACACCAGGATATACAGAAATTTTTGTTTGTTTTTTGTTTGTTTTTTTATTTGGATTTGAATTGTTCTCTTTCGAGGATAAAAAAGTAAACGTGTGCTTTTTTTTTTTTTACATCCGGTCCCGGTGCGCTTACAATTTTGTCAATTTAATGACACCGGGATGTGAAGAACGATTTTGTTTGTTCTTTTTAAAATTTGACTTCTTTTTCGGGGAGAAAGAATAACCAGTCATATGCTTTTTTTACATCCAGTCCCCGTCTGCATGCAGTTTTGTAAATGTAATCATCCGTTCCAACTCTGGCATATAACAAGTCTGCTCTTCGGAAAGGCAGAACAGGTTTGAATGTGAGCACAAGATATTCTGTGTCTTCTTCTGTGGCTTTTATGGAGGAAAACAACGGAAATTAGAGAAGTTTTGCAGTTTTGCAGTTTGCAAACAAGGAATGGTGATTACAAAGGGAATACTACTAAAGCACTGTGGCACTTGACTAAGCGAGTAGGGAACACATAGAAGTAACAGCTCACTCCTCTGCCATCACAAAGAAGGAAAACTATAACACAGGACAACTACAACTACAACAATAGCACAACACTAACACACACACATGCATGCATATATGCACAGGCTCAAGCGCACATACACATACCCACACAAACACACACTCATAGACACATTCACACACACACACACACACACACACACACACACACACACACACACACACACACACACACACACACACACACACTCACACACACAC
>JASPKP010000321.1:42500-53013 GCA_030674155.1 Stramonita haemastoma | reverse complement strand
GGGGGAAAAAAAAAAAAAAATTTTATTTTATTTTTTTATATATTTTTTAAAAATTTTTAAAAAATTTTTAAATTTTTTTAATTTTTTGGGTTTTTTTTTTTTATTTTTTATTATTTTTAATTTAAAAAAAAATTTAAAAAATAAAGGTTTTAAATTAAATTTTTTAAATAAAAATTTAATTTTTTTTGAAAAAAAAAAAAAAAAAAAAAAAAAAAAAAAAAAAAAATTTAAAAAAAAACCCCAAAAACGGGGGCCCCAAAAAAAACCCCCCCCCAAAAAACCCCCCCCCCCAAAAAAAACCCCCCCCCAAAAAAAACCCAAAAAAAAACCCCCCCCCAAAAAAACAAAAAAAAGGACCCCCCCCCCCAAAACCCAAACCCCCCAAAAAAAACCCCCCCCTCACCCCCCCAAAAAAAAAAAAAAAAAAAAAGAAAAAAAAGGGGAAAGGGGGGGGCCCCCGACGGGGCCGGGGGAAAAAAAAAAAAAGAAAAAGGAAAAAAAATTTGTTTTTTTTAAAAGGGAAAAACCCAAGATTGGAAAGAAAAAACAGGGATAGACCCGGGGGTAATTTTTTTAAATTGGAAAAAGGTTTTTGAACTTTCCCCCCGGGGGCCCCCAAAAAGAGTTTTAAAATTTAAAAACCGAAACCCCAAGACAAACCCCAGCAAAAAAGGGTCCCCCCGGGGGAACCCAAAAAAAATAAAAGGTTTTTGGGGGTTTTGGGGTGGGGGGAAAAACCGGCTTTTAAAAGGGAAAAACTAGGGGGGTTTTTTCCCTTTTGGAAAAAAAAAAAAATCCCCCAAAAATTTTAAAACCCTTTTTTTGGGGGTTTTTTTTTAAAAATTTTTAAAATTTTAAAAAAATTTTTTAAATTTTAAAAAAAATTTAAACTTAAAGGGGGGGGCCCCCCCCCTCTTTAAAATCTTCCAAATTTGGGGGAAATAATATTTTAAAGGAGAAAAAGAGGAAAGGGGGAAAAACCAGGAAGGAAAGGAGTTTTAAAGGAGAAAAAAGGGAAAAAGGAAAAGGTGGGGGGCCCAAAAAAATTTTTTTTGGGGGGGGTTGGGAGGTGTTTTTTTTTTGTTTTTTAAGGAACAAGGGAAAAGATACTAACAATAAAGCTTTAGCAAACCAAAAACACCAAAAAATAAGGACACTATTATGATAAAGGGAATAAAAATGCACTCATCAAAAAACAAAAAAACAGAAGTCACAAAAAAGATTTTGTAAAAGAAGAAAAAAAAAGTTTTTTAAAGGGAAAAAGGCAAACAGAGAAGAGTAAAAACTAAAAAAAATCAAACCACCCACCCTCGTCAAAAATTATACATTGAATAAAATATACATTTGGATAAAAGGGGGGAAAAATTTTTTTTAAAAAAATTTAAACCTTATTGGGGGGGGGGGGGGGAGGGGGGGTACTGCAAAAAAAAATAAATAAAAAATCAACAATAAATGATCCAAATAAAAAAAGTAAAACCCTACCAAGTATCAAACAACAGCAAGAATTAACACGGGATACAATATTAAGGTAATGTTATAAAGTCACTGATTCAGAAACGAAAATGAAAGTAAGAATCAATAAAGTTTTTGAGTTGAAAAAAAGAAAAAAGAAAAACAAAGAAAAAACAAAAACAAAAACAAAACAAAGAAAAGGCGCAAAAAATTTAAGATAAACAGGAAAATAAATGAGGTTAAATACTAAAAAACATCAAAAAAACCACCATCTAACATCAAATAAGCCCCATAAAAAAAATTTTTGGGTAAAGGGGAAAAGAACAACAACAACGGGTTTAAGGGAAAGACAGAGATCAATATTAAGGGAATGTTATAAAAAGGGACTCATTCAGAAAAAAAAATATGGGTAAGAATCAATGATTTTTTTGATTTGGGATAATAAAAAAAAACAAAACAAAAAAAAAAACAAAAAAACAAACAAAAACAAAAAAAAAACAAAAAAAAAAAAAAAAAAAAGGGGTGTTTTGGGGAAAACAGAGAAAAATGAGGGGAAAGCTGAAAACATCAATCCACCACCATCTTTCATCAAAAGCCCCCTACAACATAAGTTTTGTAAAAGGGGGGAAAGAACAACAAAACAAAAAAAACCCCCCAACAACCCCCACCACACACACACTCACACAACCCTCCACACACACACACACACACACACACACACCCCCCCCCACCAACACACACACACACACCCACCACACACCACACACACAACACAAAAAAGGGCGCATAATTAAAAGAGCAAACAGAGAATATGATAGGTAATTTTGACGAAAACATCAATCCCCACCATCTAGCATCAAAATGTCTCATAAAACAAAGTTTTTGATAAAAGGGGAAAAAAAAAAAAAAAACCCCAACCCCAACAAAAAAACCCCCACAACCCACACACCCCCCAACACCAAACAACCCCCCCACAACCACACCCCACCCCCACACCCCCCCCCACACACACACACACACAAAACACACAACACACACACACTACACACACCCCCCCAAACAACACAAACACACAACACACACACACAAAAACCCCAAACACACAACACAAAAAACCACCACACACACCAACCACACACCAAAAACACCAAAACGCAAACACCAAAACACCAAACACACACACCCCAAAACCCCACCAACACACCACACACACACACCACACAAAATGGGAGGGGGGGGAAAAAGGGGGAAAGGGGAAAAAAGGGGGGTAATTGGTTTATTTTTGGTGCTAAGGGGAAAAAAGGGTTTTTTGGGTTTTTGAAAATTTTTTGATGTTTTTTTAAATTTAAAAATCGGAGGATTCCAACCAGGGCCCTAGTTTAGAAACAAATTAAACAAGTTATTTTTTGGGATTGGGCCCTTTGGGCTTTTCAGTATTCCGGAATGATTCATTGCGAACTTTCTCTTAAGGATTGGGGGGACACCCCTCCATTATTTAAACAAAAAAATGTCTTTTTTTATATTTTAGTCTTTTTTGTGGGAAAAATTTTTTAACTGGTAAACCACTTCAAAAAGGTTGTTTTCTTCAGGGAAAATTTTTGAGACCTTTATACAAACTTAGTAACGGTTTATATGTTTGCACTGGCAGAACCCATATTGAGGCTAGCATTGAGGTTTTTATTTTCGGGAAGAATTTTTCCTTGAATTGTGGTAAGGAAATTTTTAATTTTAGTCAACTGGTATACTCTTTGGGACAAATATTTGCAAGTTGTATTTTGGTAAACCCACAGTTTTCATCATTGTTACTCCTAAACTTTGTGATGAGGGTTTGTTCAATTTTTTTCCTTTTTTTGGGATTGGAAACTGTTTATGAGGAAATTTTGTCGCTTTTGCCCTGGGTGATAAGATCTTTTGTTTTTTGGGGGAAAATAACATGGGGTTCATTCCCCCATTTGACAAGATCTTGCACTTTGTTGTAATATGGTTTCAAGAGACCCAAAGTCGTTATGGCTTTTATAGGGGGGTATCATCAGCAAATATTCACATTTAGATTTATAAGTAGAGGAAGGCATTTATGTAAAGGAAAAGAGAATAGGCCTATAAAATCCCTGGGGTACCCCCAAAAAAAGGGTTTTTTTAAATTTGGTGGGATTTTAGTTTTAACCATGTTCTTTTTTAAAAAAGAAGCATAGTTCTAACTATCGATGAAAAATTTACGGCCGCTTTCTATGAGGGGGGTTTTGGGAAAAATTTAAACAAATCTTTTTAAAACTACAAAAAATAAATCCACAAAATTTTTTTTTTATTAATTTATAGCCATTGTCATGGGACTAGTCATGAGTATGACATAGTGATTTGTCAAAAAGTTTGATTAGGGGGGAAAAGGTCTTTTTTTATATGACGGACTAAGTTTTATTTATTGTTTTCCAGGGGTTTTGAAAGGAGGGTAATAAAGAGATTGGCCAAAATTTGAGGGATCGAAGTGTCCCCCAGATTTGTTTGGGATTATTTTAGAGTTTTAAGGCTTTTTTAAAGTTCTTTTCAAAATTTTTTATATAATATGTTGGGTTTCTTATAAGGGGGGGGACAGTTTAAAAAATTTTGCTTTCATTTCCCTCAGCCCCCTTGCCCGATTGTTGAGGGAATTAAAAATTTAGACCTCAAAAACTGAAAGAAAGGGTTTTGAAGTTTTGACAAAAGCTTGTTTGGCAGTATTTTCTTAAATTGTTGGTTTTTGGATTTTAAATCATCATTTTTAACAACGTTAGTAGGACTTTTAAAAAAATTTTTTGAGTTGTTCAGCATTAAAATCTTTTTTTAATTTGATTGGAAATGATTGTTTATTTGTTTTTTGATTTTGGCCCCCCAAATAATTTTTTTAGTTTTTTTGGAAGACATAAATCTTGGGGAAAAATTTTTTTTTTTTTTGACTTTCTGTGATTTTTTGGGTTTGTAATCTTTTTCTCTTCAGATATTTATTTTTTTTTAAATAAAAACCTAAAAACATCTTTTTGTTCTTTTTTTAAAACCAAGGGGGTTTGGGGGGGAAAGTTTAAAACCCTTTTGGTTTTAAAAAATGGAGTTTTTTTTTTTAATTCAGTAAGGGGGTTTTTTTTCCAAAATTTTAAGGCCCTTTTGGATCAGTAAGTTTTTAAATTTTTTGAACATAGATTAAAAAAAACAAAAGGAAAACTGTTCATTAAATTTTTCAAAAAAAAATATTTATTTTTTCCGGGTTTTTGGGGAATTTTTGCCCTTTTTTTGACCATGAGTACAGCGGGGTTTGATCCGCAAAATAACGGGGGCACATTTTCATATGTTTTTTGGGGGTTTTTAGTAGAGTATAATTTATTTGCTTAAATTTGGTGTACTCTCGTGGGAAACTAACTATTGGTGAAGGTTGAATGAATTAGTTTTTGCCCCATATAATTTATTTTTGTTTAAAACAATTTTAAAATCACCTAGTTATTACTTCCCGGATTCAATAGAACTAATTCACATTTCGTCAAACTTGCATCCAATTTTTTTTTTTTCTGCGGGGTTCCTTAGCAAATCCCATTGCAATGGTGGGGAACCTTTCATGGAGATTTTCAAACCAACAATTCCTTTCATCACAATGTTAAGATGAATGAGACCCTTAAATGTTATAATTCAAATGTAATATGATTCCTGTTTCTTTTTGCCTTGTGGACCTTTCGATTTTTTTTAATCCTGGGATATATAAATCAGTGTCTACTTGTGCTTCGAGAGTCTTGATTCAAATACCCCCAGTATGGAAATTTTTTTCCATGGTTTTTAAAAGTGTTGAATGCTTCAATTTTTTTTTTTGACGCATGTTTAATTAAGTGACAAAACGAGGCCTTCTTAGAGGGCCACGTGTTGTGTCTTGAATGATCATTGTGTTGGTTTTTTGCTGGAGAGTGATAATGTGTCCTAAGACAGGAAAAGGTGAAAAATCAATTAGAGGATGAATAGGAATAAAGGGTAGTGGGCACTCGATAGGGGTAAGGTGAAAGTAAGAAAAAAAAGTGAAAAAACTAGACTGATTTTAGTTGCTCGAGTTGAAAATTGTGTGTAAAAACTGGAAGGTGACAATCAATGAGAGATAATAGGAATAAAGGGAGTGGGGACTCAATAGGGGGAAGGATGAAATGTAAGAAAGAAAGGGGAAAAAGAGAAAAAAGACTGCTTTCAAGTTTGCTCAAAAAAATACACCAACATTGATAAAATATAGATCTATAACCCAAATCCACAACAACAATGTAATGTAGCAACAGGAAAGGTGAAAAATCTATTTTATATGGAATAAAGGGGATGTGAGTGGGGCACTCAATTAGGGGTATGATGTAAGAAAAAAATAAAATTCAATAGTTACTCAAAGACACACAGACCCAATCAAACTAACAACAATATAAAATGGCCAATATAAGAGACAAAAACAAACAAAACAAGACAAAAACAAAAAGAAAATGTATATGAGCTGTGGGTGGTCCAATAATACACACACTTCTGAAGGTGACTTATTCGTTTCACTGGTGATTTGGTGATAAATGTCACAAGATGTCGATTATCACGCACTCCACAGTTGGGTGAATCACGGATGCCCAATCACCAAGTTGTACACACTTTGTCCAGGGACTGTCAAGGTCCCTCAGCAACAATCAGGGAGAATTCCTCCCAGTGCTCACATTCACAATGTTTCTGCTTGCGTAGTTGCACACGAATGAATGTCCTTTGCAAGAATGAAGATAATTTGGAGCACTGGGAGAGTAATTCATACACAGGTGTGTATGCACACAAGTCTGTTCAATGTCACAACCTGAAAACAGCGATTGATCAGTAGTAACTGGCACAGCACAAATAAACCAACAGTCTGATCCCTCCTGGGATGGAGATTGCAATGTCCTTGACAGGCATCCTTCACCATTATAAGTCAAAAAAAAACAAAAAACCCCACGTTAATCAATAAGCTAACATTAAATCAACTCTCAAAGGAACACCCACCCACCCACACAACACACATACACGCACACACCTCAAGGGGGAACAATTAGCTGAGCAGAGTTTTTCACAAGAGGCCCAGATAACAGAGGAATAGAAATTTCCACAAGAGGCCCAGATAAATAAAACAGTAACAAGAATTAACAGGAAGTACAGTAAACCATACAACAATTTAAGGAGATACCACAAGACAAATAAAAGCAAGAGCCTTCCCCCCAGGAAAAATTTAAACAACAAACAACAGCATAAAAAAACTACTTAAGCAAGAAAAAACAGCAACAAACAAACAAACAAACAAAAACAAAAAACAACAAAGAAACAAAACAAAAGAAAAACAAAAAACAAACACACACACACACACACACACACACACACACACACACACACACCACACACACACAAAATAAAAAATAAAAATTTAAGAAAAATAAAAAATAAAAATCAACCAACCAACCAAACAAACAAACAAACAAAAACCCACACACAAACAAAAAACAAACAAAAAACCAAAAAACAAAAAAAACAAAAAAAAAAAACAAAACAAACAAATAAAAAAACACCCAAACCAACCAACCAAACCAAACCAAAAACAAAACACACACACACACACACACACACACACACAAATCAAGAAGCAAAAACAAAACACCACCCCCCCCCCCCCCCCCCAACAACAAAAAAGTATATAAAAAACAAAAACAAAAACAAAAAAACAAAAAAAAACAAAAAATCGCACAAGAACAACAACGCTCTAATAAATACAAAAAACAACAATCAAAAAATAAAATGAAAAAAAATAAAGAAAGAAATAGAAACCCCAACTCCCCCCCCCCAAAACAACAACAAACAAACAAAACATACAACAACAACAACAACAACACAAATCGCCCAACAACAACAAACAGAAAACAGAGAGAAAGCAATAATAACTAAACCAAACCAGAATAAAACAAACAAGCAAACTAAAATTGAATGAAAATCAAGAAATCAGATTGGAAGAAGTCAACAAGAGGAATGAATACAATCCACACACACTTCCAAAGAGGCGACATGGTGAGAAGGGGTGTCAACAGCAATTCTCTCTCTCTCTCCTCTCTCTCTCTCTCTCTCTCTCTCTCTCTCTCCTCTCTCTCTCTCTCTCTCTCTCTCTCTCTCTCTCTCTTCTTCTGGCTCCCTCGTTCTCTCTCTCGCTCTGCTGACTAGTTTGCTGGCAAGGTTACAAAAGGCCTGTTGGATAGTTGTCAGGAGGACCTCAAGGAATTTTTGTTTGTCTTGTGACTGAGGGGTCCTGGAGTGCCCCCAGGCATTGTATTTAGGTGCAGAGGGAAGGGGTGGGAACTGCTTATCATAGTCCCCGCTGTACTCAGGTTCGCTGTAGGGCAGGCCGTACTGCTTATTGTAGTCGCCGCGGCGTGGTCGGGCTTTGTTCTCAGGCACGCTGTTCTGTAGTCCGAACTGCTTATTGTAGTCGTGGCGGCGGTGTGAAGAGGCGTCGTAGTCAGGTACACCGTCGGCGGGCCGAGGGGCTTTAGGTGTTGGGGAGACCATGGGCCCTTGGCAGGATGGGGCTGTTCTTTGTTGTTGGGCACAGCTCTATGGATGGACTGTGAGCCCCTAGTAAGCCTTTGGCTCGTGGAGTGGGCTGGAGTGGGGAACAGAGGTTTTGATTTTGGTATGTGGTACAAGTTGTTGGTGAGGACCGCAATACCATAGGGACTTGGGTGGAAGGGGTCCTGGTACTTGTAGAGTGACTTCTTGGGTGCCCCACTTTCAGTCTGAAAAGAGGAGTGTGGTTGATAAAACTCACCCCCTCTTCTGCACAGACTTTGGAGAGGCTGGCGTTTGAGTCCCTCACGGATTTGGTGGCATGGTGTCGGCCATATGGAGGGAGGATTGAAGAGCTTTTATGCTGGCAAAGGGGAAAGCCTGGCATAGTCCTCTGACTACACATTGCCATGTCGCACACTCAACTGGGCCACTTTGTAAGCAGCTGTTGATGCCTACATGGAAAGTGACTCCTTTGACGTGTGGAGAAGGAGGAAGAGAGAGAGAGAGAGAGAGAGAGAGAGAGAGAGAGAGAGAGAGAGAGAGAGAGAGAGAGAGAGAGAGAGAGAGAGAGAGAGAGAGAGAGAGAGAGAGAGAACTCGAACTCGAACTCGAAAGGTTTATTCATGAAAAAAGCCATTGGCCCATACATGAAGGGGGTTACCGAATAACGATAACGATAATTGCTTTAAGCTGACACACGACGCTACTCCAAGCCATGGAAACCACAGCATTGATTAGTAATGTACATCGAGACACGAAACTCTTTACTGTCCAGATATGTTACGGCATTCCGAGCCTTTCTTTCCTCCAGCCTTTGTCACAAACACACCCTTAGGTCTAGGCTAGGCCTAGCCAAGAAACCGCTGTAATAGTTCTCTAAGTGTCGCTAAGTCCCTTGAAGCACACAATAGGAGAGAGAGAGAGAGAGAGAGAGAGAGAGAGAGAGAGAGAAAAGAGAGAGAGAGAGAGAGAGAGAGAGAGAGAGAGAGAGAGAGAGAGAGAGAGAGACGGGCACAAAAGCAAAGGAAGAGAAGCTGTGTACGTAAAGAACGGGTTAACCCCCACCCCACCCACTCTTCTCTCCAAATTGAAAGTGTACACTTTTTTTTTTCAAAGACTCGACTTAAGGAACAAATAACTTAGTAAAGAAAAATCGATTCAGAAAATAAAAGAAAATCATATCACAGAAAAGTAGTGACAAAGATAGAAACTGAGACAGGCAAGACTGTCTTGGCCAGTCCAGATGTTCGTGTGATGTGCCGTTTCCCGTTGGAAGAGTGCGTCGCCACAAAAAGAGCAGCGCCACCCATTATGTTTCTCTAAGAGCATGGCTCTTTTTCCTAAAGAATGTTGCGATCAACTACTGTCTCGTTGTAATGCGTTCTTATATGTGCGATAAATGCGTTGAACGCAGAACCTCGGTTTATTTGATTTGTCTTGTGCACGAGCGGGGAATGTTGCGAGTCAAAGGAAGATGGAACCGGGGACTTCTCGTTGTCTTAGATGCTTGCGTTACCACTGGACCACCTGTCTCCCTCCTCTGCATTGGGTTCAAATAATTATTCCAAAGAAGCACAGGGAACAGGTTGCAAAGGAACAATAGGTTTTTTTTGTCTATTGTGGTTGGGAAAGAGACACGAGTCTGAACATAAATGAATGTTTTTGTTCTGGTTACGATGTAATTAATCCTATTGTTTACACGACGCGACGTTTCTACTTGATCTTCTTCTTCTTCTTCTTCTTCTTCTTCTTCTTCTTCTTCTTCTTCTTCTTCTTCTTCTTCTTCGCAATTCTTCTTTTTCTTCTTCTTCGCAATTCTTCTTCTTCTTCTTCTTCTTTTTTCTTCTTCTTCTTCTTCTTCTCTTCTTCTTCTTCTTCTTCTTCTTCTTCGCAATTCTTCTTCTTCTTCCCCTACTTCAGGATAACTCAACTGATAGAGAGCACCCAATATTTTGTATGTGCTGTTTTGATGAGGAAGGGGTTCCGCAGTGGTCGGCAGGCCTATAAACAAAAAGATTGGATACAGAGGATGTGTTTTATGTCTATCTATCTGTCTGTCTATTTATCTATCTATCTATCTATCTATCTATCTATCTATCTATCTATCTATCTATCTATCTATCTATCTATCTATCTGTATATATATATATAATATATGTGTGTGTGTGTGTGTGTAAGAGAGAGAGAGAGAGAGAGAGAGAGAGAGAGAGAGAGAGAGAGAGAGAGAGAGAGAGTCAACAAGTACTCTCTTTTTCTACCGTCATTTTTTTTTGTCTGTTTCTTCCGGTTCCTTGTTACGCTCGTCTGAAAATACCTCCCACCTCAAATACATCACCCTGGTGAATATGAGTTAGACTGACCTAAACCTACACTGACACACACAACAAGAGCGGTCAGGGGTGGGGAGTGGGGGGGGGAGTGGGGGGGAGGGAAATAATAGGACACAGTTTGTCATTCTTATTTCCGCCTTGTCACCTTCACCGGCATTTTTCATGAATTTCAACAAACATAA